>JACXGI010000220.1:22076-36983 GCA_016801175.1 Esox masquinongy | reverse complement strand
CTAGACTGAGATAGCACAGTCCAGGGGCATTTGGTGTTTGCAAACTAACGTAAACCCTGCAGTGAACAGAAAAATCTATTGAAAGAACTCCATCATTTTTTTTTAAATTGACAAGCTTTGAAAGTAAAGTGGCAAATCAAAAGTAAACTAAATCTGGATAACATGGTCACAGACCCTGTTTGAAAAACAGTGAAAAAGTAGAATAGAATTATCGCACTGCAGTATTAAAGATGACGTAACTGCAATGTTCTGTTAGATTTAAGTGTATATACCTAACAACTCAACACCAACACATTTAAAACAACCTTCAGTACATAAACCCTCCATCTCAATTAAAAGGTATAAATAATTGCCTTATTAATTGCCGGCTATAATATTACGCCGACTGACTCAGGAGTAGCCTACTGTACACAAGGCAGAATTTATACTGGTTGTAGCAAGGAAGCACGCGTAAGCAGTAGGCTAAATTTTGTCTCAATACATTGCAGACTGCAAAAATGGTTAGAAAGCATGGTAGGCTGCTTCTGTTTGGCTTGACATTACTACTTTGTCCAGTGCAATGTATGCCAGTTAGCCATAGAAAAACCCAGAGGAGGAAAAAGACGAGGTCCTTTTTAGGCTACAAAACAGCACGTCTTTGTGGGTCTCTCACAGGGATAACGAGTTGATTTCAATGGCAGTGCATAGGTCCAAACCGAGAGGAGTTTTGGGAAAATACGATCGCTTAAATTACAAGTCTGGTCCTATGCACTGGCACTGAAATTAAACCATTTCAATGCAAGGACTCCTGGGACAGACCCACAAAGACGCACCATTCTCATCTCATAAAACCATTTTCTGTGACTGCATTGCTGCACGCTTTGAGTCACTCTTGTCCAATCAGAAGTCTTCTGTGTTTTCATGTCACCTTTTGGTATCGCCTCAGCTCGCTTGGAACCTCGATGGAGCAGGTACTATAAAAAGTATCTGGTACCAGGTACTAACTTAACTTTTGGCCAGTGGAAAAGCAAAAAAGAGTCGAGCTGGTAGCATGCAGTGGAAAAGCCCCTAAAGCGAGTACAGGCGAGGCAAGTAGAGTCGAGCCGGTACCATGCAGTGGAAAAACACCATAAGAGGGGCCGGAATTTAGGAAGAAACCTAGAGAGGAACCAGGCTCGGAGGGGTGACCAGTCCTCTTCTGGCTGTGCCGGGTAAACATTTTAAGTGCACAAGTTGTAATAATGCAATTGGGCTGTGTCCAGAGTCTATAAAACCTAATCCAGGTCAGAAGCATGACCAGATGGACAAGGACAGGGACAACCGGGTGGAGGGGATGCTGGGGGGGTGGTTATCAGACTGGCAGCTGGAATCGTCAGGTGTCGTCTTGATCTGCAACACAGCCAGGAGGACTTTGGACAGTGGCAGCAGCGAGTCTTTAGAGCCTGCTACTCAGGAGGTGTGGGCCAAGACCTCATGTCCTCCTAATTTTCAACGGAGCAGGAGACAAGAAAATTTAGAGAGTGCATTCCTTAGGTTTACAATGATTTACAGTGGAGAAGGAGAACTAACCCTACTCCCCCAGCACAATAATATAGCAGCGTAAAACCTTGGGGCTGAGACAGAGGGGTCCAGTGACACTGTGGCCCTATCCGGGGGCCCTAAAAGGCAGAAAGTCAATCCACCCACATTGCCAAGCTTCAACCAAAGGGACACCAACCAACCACAACCACCCTGAAATGAGGCCTGAGTATTGCCAGCAGAGTTCACCCCAATTGCACAACGGGTGCAACAGAGAGACAACAACAAGCCAGTGACTCTGCCCCCAAATGGCATTGGAGTGAGGGCATCCCAGTGGTGATGAGAGCCCACCTGGCAAGACAGCAAGGGTGGACAGTGTCAGGCCCTTTCCATTCACCTTCACACCCCTGGGCCAGACTGCACTTAAGCATTGACCATGCTGAAGAGATGAGTCTTTAGTAGACACTTGCACTGAGTCTGCATTTCTGACCTTAATTGGCAGATCATTCCACAGTAGTGGAGCTCTATGAGAGAAAGCCCTGCCTCCAGCTGTTTGTTTAGAAATTCTAGGTACAATTAGAAGGCCTGCATCTTGCGATCTTAAGTTACGTGTAGGTATGTATGGCTGAATTATTTCAGCGAGGTAAGTAGGAGCAAGTCCATGTATTGCTTTATAGGTTAACAATAAAGCCTTAAAATCAGTCCTAGCCTTAACAGGCAGCCAGTGTGAATAGGCTAATACTGGAGTAATGTGTTAAATTTTTTTAGTTCTAGTTAGGATTCTAGCAGCTTTTTTGGGATACAACCATAGAAGCGTTGAGGTTCACTGTACGTTTTGCCAACAAAACTCTTTGTTTTTTGGGTCCTAAAACAAGCATTTCTGTTCTTCTTGAGTTTAAAAGCAAGACGTTCTCTGACATCCACTTCCTAATATCTGAAATGCATGCTTCCAAAGTAGCTAATTTTGGGGCTTCTCCATGTTTAATCGAAATAAATACTAAACTGTATGTAAAACAGTGAAAGTTTACATTGTGATTCCGGATGACATCACCCAGAGGCAGCATATATAATGGAAACAATAATGGGCCCAAAACCGAGCCATGAGGAACACCAAAACATACCTTTGATTTGTCAGAGGACATTGCCATCCACACATACGAACTGATATTTTTCAGATAAATAAGATTTACACCAGGCTAGAATGTGTCCACGTAGCCCAATATGGGTTTCCAGTCTTTAAGACTAGGGAGTGATCAGTAGTGTCAAAGGCAGCACTAAGATCAAGAAGCAACAGAACGGATGCGGAACCTTTGTCTGAGGCCATTAGAAGGTAATTTGTTACCTTCACGAGTGCAGTCTCAGTGCTATGATGGGGTCTGAAACCGGACTGGAGCATTTCATGTATGTTATTTCTCTTCAGGAAGGCATTCAGCTGTTGGGAAACACATTTTTCTAAGATTTTTGAGAGGAATGAGAGGTTCAATATTGGCCTATAATTGTTTAATATATCTGGATCCAGATTAGATATTTTCAGAAGAGGCTTTATTTCCAGTATTTTTAGTGAGTTTGGTACACATCCGGAGGATAGGGAGCAATTAATTACATTCAACATTGGCTGATCTAGCACAGGAAGTAGCTCCTTATGTAGTTTTGTTGGTATTGGGTCTAGTTGAAAATTTGTGGGTTTAGAACTCATTACTAATTTAGTGAACGTGTCAAGCGATACAGGGTCAAAAAACTTAAGTGTCCCCAATTACACCAGGTGAGAGAAGTTCTGGGCATTCTCAGGACAACTGAGATTTTGAGGACTATACCTGTTTAAGGAGGAGTCAGTTATTTGCTTTCTAATTGTGATGATCTTTTCATCAAAAAAGTTCATGTATTCATTACTGCTGAAGTGAAGACCCAATTCACTTGATGAGCATTGCTTTTTTGTTAACTTTGCAACTGTATCAAAGAGAAATTTTGGATCTTTTTTGTTCACCTCAGTCAGGCTGGAGAAATAAGCTTATTATTTGTTCACCAGTCTTTATTTCTAGAAGGTACAAGCTATCTCAGAGCCTGATGCTCCAGTACTGCTTCCCTGAAGATAGCAAAGGGAACCGAACATAGCTTGTGATGCTGAAGTCTTTCACAGCTTATCTTGGACTCTGCATTGTATGAAAGTCCACAGCACCCTGCGAGGATCGTTGTGGTCCAGGGCTTGTGGTGGGTAGTGTAGGACGGTTGGAGACCTGAACTCAGTCCTCTATGGGAAACCTACGGAACTTTCCTTATTTATGTTGTAACACTTGTTAAACCTTTTCCTAACATTTTGCTTCCTGACAGGCTCATCACGACTACAATGGTTAGGATTATTTCATTGGTAATTTCTAAATCATGTTTATTATGTTGAAAGATTAAATTAAATAAGCACCAAAAGCACCGTTCTGGAGGAAAATGAGGTCAATGTTGGCTCGATACAAACACAGGTCTTTTCAGTGAATTGGCGGAATACAAAATAAATTTATGTTTTGTGTGTCGTTAGCTCCCTTACCCTCCTAATTGCAAATGAAAACAACCCTTGGAGTCTTCTTAGGCCTTGGTCAGGTTGCTACACGTTAAGATGGAACGCCATATTGAGGCAAGAAAGTGGGTGTGGTGAGCATTATAGTGTGCAAGAAATCCTGCACTTCATTCTTCCAGTTTGAGGATGAAATGAGTTATTAGCTATGTTCAGTATTTTAGCAATGTGCAAATAGTGTGAATGAGAGAAAATATCACACCACACAGACACACAAATGTACCTGTTGCCTAGACACTAACCCAAAAAGGTTCATATTCAGTATTTATTAAATAGATGCCCTGTCAGGTCAACAAGGTACCTGTATAAACCTCGTCCCCTGATGTCACTTCACTAATGTCATTCCCCCCCACCCCCCGGTTCCATACCTGTTCAAATAACTCCATTGTCTTACACAATTCAAGATTTTGCAGATTACAGTATTCCAAAATCAAATTCACTGCTCCTCGGTTCTGTCCTGTACCCTAACCTTCACAGCTATTGATCTGGCCCTAGTTTCACTGTTAATTATTCTGGTAGTTTGTGTTCATTGTGTTCAAGTGTGGTTTTGTTTCTTGTAAAGCACTTGTGACAACTGCTGAAGTTAAGGGCTTTACCAAATGCATCTGGTTATATTATTGATTGACAGCTCTTTTTATATGTCACTAGGGTTGCCAGCGGATTGTGGAGGACTGGCAGAGGATCCTGATGGTTCGCTCACTGGTCATCAACCCCCACGAGGACATGAGGACCTGGCTCAAGTACGCCAGCCTCTGTGGAAAGAGTGGACGTTTGGTGAGTTTACTAGCAACTCGGTTGGAGTTGCCAAATGCTTCAAAACAGTCATGTTAGAAGGGGTTATTTTTTTTACCGGTTCCACATCAGCCAGTTAACCTTGTATATCAATTACAGTATGAAGACAGTACTGTCTGACATTCTACCCATCCAACCCACACAATACTGAGCCAATTTGTACCGTCTCTGGGACTTTCAGTGTGTCGTAACCAGGATTTAAACTCCTGGCTGCACTGGTGCGCTGACTGTCACTTGGGAGCCTATAAAATCATGATTTAGGACTCTACTGTCCAGCCCATTGTTCTATCAAGTGTAACGTTTTGACCAGGTTTAACAAAGAACTTTCACTCATTAAAACAATGACAGCGTTCACTGGTGTACAGGCATTGAATATTCTTTCAAAATGGCTTTAACACTTAACATTTTGTGGTATTTGGCTTCAACTGTGATTGTCTTGCTGTAAGATTAAATTGCAGAAAAGTTTCAGCTTCTTGGCAGATGCAACCAGGTTTTAGGCTAAAATGACCTGGTGCTTCGTAGAATCAATGAAGTAGAACAGCCCCATAACATCAGACATCCACCACCATATTACAGTAGGTATTAGGTTTGTTTCTGCACACAAATCCTTGTTCTGACGCCAATCCCGCCGCTGCTGTTTGTTCTGGCAAAAAATAAAATATTGGCATGGAGGTTACGTCTAATTGTAGATTTGGCAACTTTGTGACCCTATGATGCAACAAAGTTCTGTAGCTCCCCAGCTCTGACCCTAGGATTCTTTTTTGTCTCCTGAACCTTTTTCCTCACTGTGCATGGGGACAAAGATGCACTTGTGTCTTTTACCAGGCTGGTTTACTACTGTTTCCCTGGTTTTAGACTTTTATATTAGTGCCCTAAAAATAATAGGGATTTTAGATATTTCTTATTATCCCTTGCTCAATTTATGTAGGTCATCAATAATTTTTTCTCTTTTCATTTGTGTGTTGACAGAATTGGTTACTGGATAAAATGAATCATTTTGCATGTACGCCTTAAAAACTAGTTAAGCAATCAGGCCAGAGATAGTGTTATATACAGCCAGTATAGCACAGCTTATATATTAGGATTCAGTTAAGTATATCCTTCAGATTTTAACAAGTAGACTCTTTAAAACCAAAAGCATGTTCCAAAAAAACTCCACTATGTTTAGTATATTTTAAAATACTACTTTTTTTTTTCTTCAGTTGGTATAAATCTATAGAAAAAAACAAATCTCTTGGATTTGAAATTGGTCGGGCAGGTTTGACAGTGTTCCTTTGATGCGGAACTCAACTCTCACAGGAACTACTGTAAAGTACCTCCTAAACCGCACTGTTTAGAAACCGTAGCTCAAACCTGTATAATAACTGTCACAATTTTCCCCCATGACGCCAATCTTATGGTCGGTGATTGGAGCAGATTGCAGGCAGAGCCGTCCTGCATTCCAGTGGCAACACAAAACCCTTCTAAAATCCTTTTAGAAGTCATAGATGTTTTCGCTCTCAGGAGCATACATCAAAAGTCGAGCAAAGGACGTGATTATGGGCAAAAAAGGCAAATGTCTTGAAAAATGCCTTTAGTATTTTAAGGTTGGACCCAATTGTTAGATGCTCCCTCCACACTAGTGTGGTTTATTTAGCACAAGTTTCAAACAGGCCCGATAAAACCTGGGGGTCTCTATACTGTAGGTTCATAGGGTTCGGGAGGGGATAGGGAAGCTGTTGGTTCTCAAACCTTCCCTAGGGTTCCCCACAGTTTCACAATGATGACCTGAACTAGCACACCTGGCTCACCTAATCAAGGGCCTGATGATTAGGTGACAAGTTGAATTAGGTGAATCTGACTAAAGTCAGACTGATATAGGATTTTTGGATCCGATTCCACTTATTTATTTAAAAATTTAAAACAATCCTGATTTATATTAATCACCCAGGGTAATGTTTAGTGGTTAAGCGGGTAAAACCCTGTTGTAGTTGTTAGGATTTATTATGAAAATTGAAATTGTTTTGTAAATGAAATAAACATCAGTGGTTTGACAGTAAATCTGTTCCATGTAACATTTTGGAGCATCAGAAATGTTTTAATGTAAAAAAAAAAAGATTGAGAATAGCTTATGCTAATATCCTAGACAACGGTTATTCAACCTGGACCTTACAAGGTCTGGATCCTGCTGCTTCTCTGTTGAACCTGATCATTAATTGCCCCCATCTGGTGCTCTTGGTCTAAATCGCCCCCTGATTAGAGGGGAGGTATGGAAAAACAAAGTTCAACTGGTTTGGATTTAATTTCAGGGGCCTCAACTGTCAATCTGGTTATTTATTTTTATTTAATTTAAAAGCTGCAACTTAACACCTTAGCCAGGCTAGAATATTTGGGAAATGAGCTACTGTTCATTTTAACTTTTGTTTATTTTTTAACAATTGTTTATCCAGGTAGAGTCAGTTCTGATTTTCACTGACGACCCATCCAAAGATATTTCAACACGCAGAATAACAGACACAATATAGATAACCACATAATGTAAAAATACATACAAATAAACAGCACTGTAGACATGGTGAAGGCAGGTCTATAAAGGCCTGTTGGATATTATTAAAGTTTTGATGTGTGGTAGAGTCCAGTGTTTGTACAGTGTCTCCGACATAAAGGTGGATGAGCTAGTCTCTGGCAGCAAGTGCAGTATCATTAATATAGTGATAATAGGGTCAGCCCAAAAATCAAACCCTGAGGAACATCCACGGGGACAGTATCATTAATATAGTGATAATAGGGTCAGCCCAAAAATCAAACCCTGAGGAACATCCACGGGGACAGTATCATTAATATACTGGGTATAGGGTCAGCCCAAAAATTAAACCCTGAGGAACATCCACGGGGACAGCTAAAGGTTTGGACAGCAGGAGCTCGGATGTGAAACATTGTACACGGTTGTTTTTTAAGTTTTCAAACTGTTTTTTTTAAACCATGCACTGTGGGGTTTTCCCAGCGAGGTGGATGTCTTTCTTATGCTTAGAATTGATTTTTTGCCATTCGATTTTTCTAAACGCTATTTATATTGTTTCTCATTTTTAGTCCCTGGCTACGTTCTGTTTTTGGCTATTCAAATAACTTTTAGATGGACCTCTGTTACATTCATTATTTGAATACGAGAAAGTCAAACATAACACAATGGAAGTTTAGCCTTGCTCAAAGTTATTTATAGCCTATTGATAGAAAAGCTGTGAGTCATAAACCCCATGAAACCTTGAGGCAAAACTGGAAAAGTGTGTCTTTGCATTCTTACACCATTCATTTCTTCCGCAGGGGATTTTTAGATCCACTTCAATTCAAGTTTTTTGTAGGCACACACCACCTTGCCGTTTTGGTAAATAAATGTGTAAATACCTAGAATTAGTTCAACCTTTGCTGATATTGGCTAAATTCAAGCAAATATATTTTTTGGGTTAATTAAAGCAAATAATGTGACTAACTTTTCCATGTCCTGACGAGATTTGCACGGTTATCAAAACGCTGAGCCGTAGTAAGCCTAATCAAACTCAGACCTTACTTGAAGTGATTCTAAAAATCCCTTTGGGGTAAATTAATGGTGAAATGTGAAAAGAACCAGTATCACATTTTGTTGCTAGGTTTTATGGGGATTACAAAATGGAATGTAAGCATTGTTTTTAATTTCTTTCATAGCCTACAGCTGAACACCAAACAGTTTGTTATATTTAAAAGAAAGAATGACTAGATTTTGTCAATAGTCCCCAGACGCAGAGATGTGTTGTAACGCCACTTTGATATATAGCTACATGGCTCCATTCAGGAACATACTGGCCAAGTAACTATGTTGAATGCAGGAAGCTTTAAAATTTAAAAATGAATAAAACCCAATGGTCCAATATATTGAAACACTGCTGTGCATGCGCATATGGGTTTTGGACTGGGAAATCTTAAAGCCCATGCATTGACATGAGTGAGACGTTTATTCCTATACCTATACCTGTACTGTATGCCATCAATACATTTTGCAATGCTTTGGTGAAATACTCTACTCTGTCTGGCCTACATTATATTTAGCTTTCTGTCTAACATAGCTGTTCATTGAAATTGTCAAATTAAATTGTATATCAAATTAAAATAGTTAAGTTACAGTGAAAGTCCTTGTATACTGCCCTGCTGTGTTCTGGTGTTTACAGTGTGGCGCCAGTCAAGTTGAAATAGTCTAAACCATGGTCTGTTCTCTCTCTCGTTACGTATTCTGGGTTTTTATTAAGGCTTTTCACAAACAACATAAAAGGTTCTGTGATAGAACTCCATTAATGGCCTTCTCGATTTATTCTGTAGTGGATTATTAAAAAGTGGCCTACATGTATGTAAAATCATCTGGGGGCCGGGACAGAAATGGAAATGTAAGCTTCTAAAACCTCCAGCCAACAAAGTGTTCACCACAAAAAGCCTCTGGTCAACACTGGAGAGGGGAAAAGGAGAAATTTTATAATTGGTCAAAAGGATGACACCAAATAAAGGATGACACCAAATGGTCATATTGTCCAACCTTAGTGTGTTTTTATGTGTCTGTCATTTCTCCCAGGCCTTGGCCCACAAGACCCTGGTCCTTCTCCTGGGGGTGGACCCATCCAAGCAGCTGGACCACCCGCTGCCCACTGCCCACCCGCACGTTACCTACGCCTACATGAAGTATATGTGGAAAAGCCTACGGAAGGTACGCAGTCACCTGTATCATTGTCCAAAAGGTTTCCTCTGAATTGGAGTGGAACTTAAGAAAGCTTTGTCTCTCTGTGAGGAATTGTCTCAGTCCCGGTGGGATTGTCATGTGTAGGTTTATACCTTACGCTGAACTTTTATGTGTTATGCAACCCAATATCACTGTCTGTTAGGGAACCAACTGAAATAATGAGCATAAACCTTCCAGGGGCAAAAGGCAACAGTGAAAAACTTAATTCCAGCCGGACTATTAGAGCCGCAGGACAGCCTGGACACACCGGCGCACATGCCCCACGCGTTCCAGAGGTCCCGGGGTCTCCCAGTGTGGTCTCATTAGAGAAGTGTTTGGGTCTTACGTAGGTGTGAGCCCAGCGTGTCTGGCCGGCTGCTGCCTGCGGCGGGCCTGTGCTGGAGCCAGCTGCCGGAGCGCTCACAGCTCACAAGGAACAAATCACAATGACACATGCCGACTGGGCCAGCCAGAGAGCAGCTATCTGACTCCACTCTGGGCCGGGACTGGCCAGGCGCTGTACTGTTCAGTAGGACGGAAACGTTTTAAAAACCAATTTTAACAGTAAGAGGAATGCTTGGAAACTACAGCCAGTTGTATCTGTTTTTTTTTTGGTTGGTCCAAAGTGGTTTAGGACACTGTACCCTACTAAACATTGGACGCGACTATTCAGAACCGCCCAATGGAAGGATAAAAGAGAATCAGTTGCATTTTATCAGATTGGAGCTGAGTATGACTTATCAGATGTATGTGTAATAGGGAACAGCAGAGAGCCTTGGCTCCAGTTTGACTGTTTGATGTCAGGAGAGTTGAGGTCTCATGTGAGTGGCCTCTTGTGTGTGTTGTCTCTGTCTCTCGTCAGATCGAAGCTTTCCAGCACATGCAGCACTTTGTCCAGGGGATGCAACAACAGGCCCAGCACGCCATAGCCGCCGAGGACCAGCAACATAAGCAGGAGCTCCACAAGCTCATGGCCAGGTCAGCGCTGCTCTAAGTACATCAGGGGAAATAGTCAAACACTCCGTTATTTGTTACTGTGGTGTGCTTTCAAAAGAATCAACACACAAACATTTTCCCAGCCTTCATGTTCTCCCTCACGTAAAGGGTCCCTGACAGAGTTCTTTCTCCACGCCCGTGACTCAACTTTGGTTGTGTTGCTCCTGTACCGCTCCCTTCCTTCGCCCAGACGTGTTCTCTTTTTTTATTCTGCATAGTCACTCACCTGTCAGCTAGAGGGCATCCAGCTACTTATCTTCAACCTCACGTGGCGTGGTGCCCATAGGCGTTTGGATCTGAGTCCATGACAGACTCTTTTGACACCTTCAGTAGGGGGAAAACATGTCTTTCAGGGTGGGTCCGCTTCAGACAGGCAACTTTCTATACCAGTCAAAGGTCAGTCATGCCAGGAAGTTGCCATTTAAAACATGTACTTTTCGCAGGTTAAACAGTTGCTGTGCTTTAAGTGAAGGTAGTTGATGCAAACTAGCTTCTGATGTAATGCACTTATTAAAACAAACCTTGGTCTCGATAACTACTGTTTTGTATTAATAAAGGAGATAAGGTAGTGACATAGTTCCTCTATGACAAAAGGGACCATCATTGGAACCAGACACCATTGGCTGTGGTCGGGTTTTCACGAGTCTCTTGCAAGAGGTTTGCCATGTGCCCACACCCCATCCTGTCTCATCCCTGCCTGGCCCTCTGCATCCAGGCACCTTGGCCTGTTTTCTCATTTGGACTGTTTTTACCTGGCTTCCTCTTTTATTAACACATGGATGCTGAGCACTGGTGGTGGACAGTGAGGGTCATGCTGTTCCAAGATCTGTGCTCTGGTGGCTTCTGTTAGGACTGGGCTTGGGCAAGCTGATTTGAGATCAGTTGTTACGGGCAGAATGTAACTGGAGGTGTGTGTCATCCTGTTGGACGGCTCGTTTTGGCAACAAAACAACCTTTTCAGGTCCTAGTCAAGGCTTGCCGCCTGTATTTCTGCTTAACGTTTGTGTAGTGCTATCAATGGATGAAAGAGGCATTCAGAATGCCTCTGCAAGATATGAAAGCCAGTGGAAGTTATTTTATTTTCAATGGACCGATGAAAATACTTCTAACGTGATCCCTAAAAGCTCTCTGTCATGGGGCAGGCTTCATGAGCGTTTAAGGGAATATCACATATCTTTTACAGGACCATTATTTATTCATGTGTTTATGTGAAAAATATTTTGGCAACAAAATGATACACTCCAAATAAATATTAATAGGCTGTATTTCACATTGGCCTTAAAAGAACTCTAAACAAGTACACAGGCAATGGTAAAAGAATGTGTTGACTTGTTGGTGAGGCGCCCACTCCTCTTGGAAGCACGGACACACCCAGACGCAATGCACACACATTCAAGCACACACTCAAGCATTCTTACTGTAAAAGCAAATAGACACGAACACAATGAGGGAATTGGCAAACATGAAACAAGAATTCATCGTTTGTCTCATACTTGCTGTTGCGCCTACAGACAGGGGTTGTTGTTGTCTGTGGAATGTGACAGGGAAAACACCTGTGTAATCTTCGTCTGCAGTTTTTTCTTTCAGACGTGCTGACATATTTTCCTGAAAACAGGTCGGCGCTGTGGAATGGTGCACACCTGCTGTGCCTTGCTCCATCCTTGAATTTTTTTTTATTGTGCCTTAAGTGCTTTTGGTTTGCCAACAGGTTAAGTTACAAGACGCTGATCATAATAAGAGGTGCAGCCATGGAACCTCCTGTCTGTGAGTTCTGCTGGTAACAGGTTAAGTTACAAGGCACTGATCATAGTAAAAGGTGCAACCATGGAACCTCCTGTCTGTGAGTTCTGCTGGTAACTGGTAACAGGTTAAGTTACAAGGCACTGATCATAATACGAGGTGCAGCCGTGGAACCTCCTGTCTGTGAGTTCTGGTGGTAACTAGTAACAGGTTAAGTTACAAGGCACTGATCATAATAAGAGGTGCAGCCGTGGAACCTCCTGTCTGTGAGTTCTGGTGGTAACTGGTAACAGGTTAAGTTACAAGGCACTGATCATAATAAGAGGTGCAGCCGTGGAACCTCCTGTCTGTGAGTTCTGGTGGTAACTGGCTCTAGGATTTCTCCGTGCAGACTGTTTTACTGTGTTTTTCTGGAGGACAATCGGTTTGTCAGATCTTAACTGAACCAGTACTGTATTTTCACATGGAAAAGCACTCAGCAGCATTACATAATGCTGATTGTCATTTACTAGAAGAACACTCAGAGAACAGTGCGCACTCAAGATCTGAGTGATGAACTGCTACACTCCCCAGTTTCCTGTCAGACATGTTATAAACCGCCCAGTTAAAAACACCAGGGAATGCAAACATTACTTGATTATTTCACTGTATGCCCTGACTGTCTTTCTTTTAAGATTATTGATATAGCAAGCACACCCACGGGGAAGACCAACCACAATGTTCCCTCACACTCCCCATTGATATAAAAAAGACTTCACTGAAAATCACTTAAGAGCTCCCAAAACCTTTCAGTAAGTAAAGATAAATATAGGCGATGCTTTTCCAAAATGTCCCATCGTTCCCCTGCATGTAATGGACTGTGCTAGTGAGCACCAACCCCTGCATGTAATAGACTGCTGAACACCAGCTCCCCAGACAGTGTGCGATGACAGTGAGCATAGTGTAAGTTCTAACTTTCCCAACTTATTAGGGACATTTCCACAGCAGAACAGGCTTTTTAAATTTGACTCCAGAGTTTACCACAGGTCGGTCCTCATTCATGCCAGTAACCATAGAGGGCTTGTCTTGTCGGGTCTCAGCTCTGTCTCTGGCATCAGCACCGTGCAGAGGACTGACGGATTGCCTGGAAACATCACATGGAAAGCATTCATCACACTAACCAGCTAGAACTGTATGGGCCTTACACTAGGAACTTTATCTCACGTCAGCCCTCAGCTACTGACGCCAGTGTTTGTCGCGTCGACCTAGAGGGCCGCGATGCGGCTTTGGGCCTGTATTCATGGTGTCTTAGTGCGGATCTGCACTCCTGTATCCGTTTGTATGTGTCATGACTGAGGACCGGTTGGTTTTAGATCAATGAATGAGATTAAATGGACAATCTCTGACACTGAGAACGCTTTACAAGCATTGGAGGTAATCTGCGGACGATTTGTCTCCCTCCCTCACTAGGTGCTTCCTGAAGCTTGGTGAGTGGCAACTCAGTCTGCAGGGGATCAATGAGAGCACCATCCCCAAGGTGCTACAGTACTACAGCCACTCCACGGAGCACGACCGCAACTGGTACAAGGTCAGTGACCTGGGACCTCTAATCCATGTCACTTCATCAGCATTCACACTGTGAACTTCACGCTCGTTTGACGTGAAATCAGCGCTCCAGTCCTCCCACACTAATCACCGCTCCCCTTAGCCCTTTTGTAAATTCTGAGGTTGACTAAACTTGGCTAGGGTTTTATATGAGCATGTTCACCCTGTAGGCAGGGAGAGCCAATGTCTTCCTCTGTTGAGTCTCCTCTTCTCCACATCCCTCATAGCTCATTACACAACAACCAAGAGCATGATAGACATCTGTTTAAACTCTTTTCCCGAGGGCTCTACTGCTTCAGGCTATCTCACGAATCCCTCAGTGAACCTGACGATCATTGGCTAACAGACTGGAACTTGCTCTTAAAAATGTTCACCTGTCATTTTGTATCTTGTAACAAAATGCAAAGTATGTCATTAAAAGCGTTTGTTGACCTGGTGCACCTCTTTCCACAGGCCTGGCACGCATGGGCCGTGATGAACTTTGAGGCGGTGCTGCACTACAAACACCAGAACCAGGGACGGGACGACAAGAAGCAGCGCCACGCCAGCGGTGCCAGCGCCAACAGCGAGGCCAGCAACAGCGACAGCGAGGTGGACAGCAACGAGCACAGCCCCATGCCCTCACCAGGCCAGAAGAAGGCCAATGAGGTGAGGTGGCCGTTGTTCCCACGGTTGACACGTAGAAGGAGGGTTTGAATACAGGGAAGACCTAGTAGGAAAGGTGGACATGGGGATTTACCCCTGCTCTCCAATGGGGACCTCTATGTGTGTCATCTTCTACCTTCCTCGTTTTTTCACACTGTACTGTTACATTCTAACTTACATGGAAACCTAGCAAATATGCATGTATCTTGAGGATTTGTTTAAATCCCTTGTTTATGACAATGGGAGAAAAGGTGCATTTGTTTTAAGCTGCTAGTTGGCTGTCTTGTCACTGATGTTGCTATGGGACAGTTAGGATCTCTCTTAGTGACTGATGTTGCTATGGGACAGTTAGGATGTCTCTTAGTCACTGATG
>JACXGI010000220.1:0-21976 GCA_016801175.1 Esox masquinongy | reverse complement strand
TTGGGACAATTCAAATGCCTGTTAGTCACTGAGGAAGTTTATGGGACAATAAGGAGGTTTCTTAGTCACAGAGGATGTTATGGGACAGTGAGGCTGTATTAACAACAACTTGGTGTTGTTAATACAAAAAGAGAATAAGAAGAGACTAATTAGAAAATACCGAATGGGAGTCCAGTAGTACAGTAAGCATCATACAACGATTTAATCTGTTCATTTCAAAAGGACTAACTTGAACTCTTGACTACATATAATTGAATGACTTGCTTGCTGCAAACCAGGTACCGTCAATCACATTTCTTCCACTTTGTGAGTGCAGGACCTCTCCAAGACCTTACTCCTCTACACAGTTCCTGCTGTCCAGGGCTTCTTCCGCTCCATCTCCCTCTCCAGGGGGAACAACCTCCAGGACACCCTCAGGTGAGTTCCATGTGGGGCCAGATCTGTTCTGTCACGACCATTTTGGATTAGTGTTCCCGTTTAGATCCTAGTTAATAGGATACTATGGATCTTAAATCTTAGATCAGCACTCCTACTTTGAGATCTCCACAACTCTCATATTCCAAATGGACAACACTGACTGGTAGATCTGAATAGGAATGTGGATAGGAAGCCCTCTGGTGGCAGAAGGAACTTGCCGTTTGTGATGTTGCAAGCACTTAGTGCCTTTATGTCAGTTTATTTTTAATGTGGTTTTGTATGATGTGGTTGAAATTGACATCAAATCTATTTAATTTTCAGAACCTGTTAATAAAGCTGCAATGAACGCTGTGTTTCATGTATTTTTTTCACCAGGGTCCTGACCCTCTGGTTTGACTATGGTCATTGGCCTGAAGTCAATGAGGCTCTGGTTGAGGGCATCAAAACCATTCAGATAGACACCTGGCTGCAGGTATACCTACAGCATTTCTGTTTTGCTTCAGTAGTTTTTTGAGTGCTTTTTCACAACTTGAAGGATGCTGTACATTATGTCCATTATGATAAAAGTACCTGAAGACATCATTATTTAATAAATGAAAACAGGACATTCAACACAACAAGGCTGGATTCCAGATTGACAAAAAGCCATGTTTATGGATATTGTGTTTTCTTCGTCCCTCCGTAGGTGATCCCCCAGCTGATTGCTCGTATCGACACACCCCGTGCTCTGGTAGGCCGCCTCATTCACCAGCTACTGACGGACATCGGGCGGTACCACCCCCAGGTAATTATCCTGCTGGACCCAGGTTCAAATACAACTTCCAAATGCCTTGTGCTTTACATTTACTTGATACCTTTCTCTCTTCATCTTTGTCCCTTACCCGGTGTTGTAGGCTTTGATCTACCCTCTGACCGTGGCCTCCAAGTCTACCACCACTGCCCGCCACAACGCTGCTAACAAGATCCTTAAGAACATGTGTGAGCACTGCAACGCCCTTGTCCAGCAGGCCATCATGGTACGGAACCCTTGTTCATGGACACACCACCTCACAGTACGGCTGTGTTTCCTTAGCGACCCTGAAACCTTTCCCGCCCAAATCACTTCCGGTCTCTTCAGGTGAGCGAGGAGCTGATCAGGGTGGCCATTTTGTGGCACGAGATGTGGCACGAAGGCCTGGAGGAGGCGTCCCGGCTTTACTTTGGCGAGCGCAACGTGAAGGGCATGTTCGCCGTGCTGGAACCGCTGCACGCCATGATGGAGAGGGGCCCGCAGACCCTCAAAGAGACCTCCTTCAACCAGGTCTGCCTTTCTTTTTTAGACTTGTCACCTTCTGCGTTAGACAGTTGACCCAGAGTCAAATGACCAATTGGCCATAATGTTGTCTGCTGTGGTTGGGCTAGATGGTTGGAAAACGGCTGAACAGGAGATGTTTTGTGTGTTCTGACAGGCCTATGGGAGGGACCTAATGGAGGCACAGGATTGGTGCAGGAAGTACATGCGCTCGGGCAACGTGAAGGATCTAACCCAAGCATGGGACCTGTACTACCACGTCTTCAGGAGGATTTCCAAGCAGCTGCCACAGGTGACACAACAATACCAACTAGCTAAAGAAATTACACATCGAGGACAATTGTAGTTTACTAGAACTTCAAGTTAAAGCTCTTTAGTTACTACACAATAGTCCAATGGACATGGGGTTACCTTTTTTTGATATCTATGTCCAGTATATGAAAGAAGTTACTTTTGTAAGGTAATTCATGGTAGCAGTTGTGCAAACGAAATATGGTGATACTAGTCAGAAAATGTTTGTTCTTCCCAGAGCTCCCATTTGTATTATGGAGAACTGTCAATTATTTTACAGCATAGACCGTAGATGCTTTTGTGATTGGTTGCTTAATGCTTGCTTATCGGGTGGTTCAGGCTCAGAATTGGATTTTCTGATATCGCTTATTAAATAAAGCAATAATATGGCATTTGTAGACTTTAGGAATGTTGATGTTTTCACTGTACAACTCATAAGAATCATTCAAATTCAGGCCGTAATTGGTTTTGTCAGTTCAACATTGAGTGAATGGATTGGAGGTAGCTGGCTACCTGTTATGTGTAGGTAGTTTACTTTGACATTCCTATCTTTTTATCAGAGCTGTGATATATATATTTTTGGTACTCTTCTCAAAGCCCTGATTTTTTTTACCCTTTGATACTATAAGCTCATGTATCTAGTTTGTCAGTGTTCTAGAATAATGAGTCCTTTCAACAGTGATCAAGGGTGATTATTGGAATATAGAGCTTCCTAGATGTTTCAGGTCTCCCGTTAAGCCAAATTTTATTTTTCTGTATAATACGCAACATCTAATATCACAATAGACAACATCTTTACAGTCAAATGTATATTACCATAGATAGACCAAAGATAAAACATTAATTGTTTTCTATCCTGTATTTATACATAGGAAGCCATTGATGTTAAGGCCATCCAGAATGATATGACCAGACATTAGAGAATGAGAGAAATCATTAAAGTGGAAAATCAAGAGGCGGAATAAGAAAGTGAACTCACCTGCCAGTGGCCTTTCCCTCCCTCCCTCATTCCATCCTGTTTTCCCAGCTGACCTCCCTGGAGCTGCAGTACGTGTCCCCCAAGCTGCTGATGTGTAGGGACCTGGAGCTGGCCGTGCCAGGCACCTACGACCCCAACCAGCCAATCATCCGCATCCAGTCCATTGCCCCTTCACTGCAGGTCATCACCTCCAAGCAGCGACCTCGCAAACTCACCATCATGGGTGAGAGAATCACGTTACCTGCAGACAATCCCCCGAAGACAAACATGTCCTTAGGGGTCATCCATAGAATCAAGATGTCATGGCATCTGCAGAATGTTACCTAACACAAATAATGGAATGATTACCTGCGTTTGTTAATGTGAAAACAAATGGATAATATGCATTAAAATTCTACTAGCATTAGCTTGTATCCCGCTGCTGTACGGTAGAAATAATAGTTGCATTTATTAGTAACCAAATTGATAGTCGTGCACTCTGATTTTTACACCAGTTTACTGAGTTGAGTTGACCTGTACTGTTGTGTTGTGGTGTCCCCTGCAGGTAGCAACGGCCATGAGTTTATGTTCCTCCTGAAAGGTCACGAAGACCTGCGGCAGGACGAAAGGGTCATGCAGCTCTTTGGCTTGGTCAACACACTGCTGGCCAACGACCCAGCCTCTCTACGCAAGAACCTCAGGTAGACGGGACACACATCTTTAGAGGATTTTTATCCTCAATCTGCATAGACTTGCAGTTATTTTGGTGTTTTCATGTAAAACAATAATGTCCTTTCATTGTGTCTTTGTGTGTCCTTCTCTCAGCATCCAGCGCTACGCTGTGATTCCCCTGTCCACCAACTCTGGCCTGATTGGCTGGGTGCCTCATTGTGACACCCTCCATGCCCTCATCAGAGACTACCGGGAGAAGAAGAAGATCCTGCTCAACATCGAGCACCGCATCATGCTCAGGGTAAAGACCAGGGAGCGTCGATTTGGATCTTATGGAGATGAAAGAGATGGACTGTTGCAGTGTTTTTTTGTTGCTTGTTATCTGCTACTGTAGGTTGTGCCATTCTGAAGTTGTGGTTTGTGTATGTTTATTAGATGGCTCCAGACTATGATCACCTGACCCTGATGGAGAAGGTGGAGGTGTTTGAGCACGCCGTCAACAACACAGCCGGAGACGACCTAGCCAAGCTGCTGTGGCTCAAGAGCCCGAGCTCTGAGGTAGAACCTTGTTACCACCCTACATACAGCTGGTGTAAGACAGACAAACCTATTTACCACCCTACATATAGCTGGTGTAAGACAGACATAAACCTATTTACCACCCTACATACAGCTGGTGTAAGACAGACATAAACCTATTTACCACCCTACATACAGCTGGTGTAAGACAGACATAAACCTATTTACCACCCTACATACAGCTGGTGTAAGACAGACATAAACCTATTAAGCACCCTACATACAGCTGGTATAAGACAGACAAACCTATTTACCACCCGACATATAGCTGGTGTAAGACAGAGAAACCTATTTACCACCCTACATACAGCTGGTGTAAGACAGAGAAACCTATTTACCACCCTACATACAGCTGTTATAAGACAGACATACACCTATTTACCACCCGACATATAGCTGGTGTAAGACAGAGAAACCTATTTACCACCCTACATACAGCTGGTGTAAGACAGACATAACCCTATTTAGCACGCTACATACAGCTGGTATAAGACAGGCATAACCCTGTTTACCACCCTACATACAGCTGGTATAAGACAGACATAACCCTGTTTACCACCCTTCAAATTCGCAAATCAATACCATCAGATTTGCTGGAAAAATAATTAATTACCGGTGTTTTTTCTGCAAAATTACAGCAATACTTGACATTTCCTAATGGTGGCTCAGAAATACCTGAAGTATCTGTGTAATACTTTATCTTGCAGGGATATAAAGCGTAATGATTTACATCTGAATTTTCCCTTAGGTTTGGTTTGACAGAAGGACCAACTACACACGCTCCCTGGCTGTGATGTCAATGGTGGGCTACATCCTGGGCCTGGGAGACAGGTGAGCCTCTCCACCAATAAGAGTTCAGATGTGGTAGCGTATCACATGATTCAAAATGGAAATGATGCTGATTTGCAGGTGTATTGAAACCAAAATGTTCTTTGAACAATTATTATTAAATGAAAAGAATATGCTCCGCACTACATGGATGCTATCAAAACATTGGCATCATAACAAATATTGTCTATGTAGGAAACAGTTTTTCTCCATATTCTCTGTAGGCATCCATCCAACTTGATGTTGGACCGACTTAGTGGCAAGATTCTCCACATTGACTTTGGCGATTGCTTTGAGGTGAGCAGGAGTGTCAGATATATGTGAAGCTAGCTGAATGCATCTGTAAACATGGTCAAGGTTTTATCAATGTTTTCCCACTACAGGTTGCCATGACAAGAGAGAAGTTTCCAGAGAAGATTCCTTTCAGATTGACACGAATGCTGACAAACGCCATGGAGGTATGAGAATAACAACTCCCTAGCGTTTCGTCTCACAGACTCCATCAGTAGTTCATGTTTACCTGTATTTTATATTCACCTCATGTCGTAGAAGTCACTTGCATCTCAATTGAGAGTATGCCCTGCAAAGCAAATAATTCCTTCTAGCACCCAAGCTTCAACTATCTATCAGAAGAGACAGTAAAACATCCCTCCTCTCTTTGGCCAATCAATGGTCAGGTGACAGGTCTGGATGGGAATTACAGGATCACATGTCACACGGTGATGGAGGTGCTGAGGGAGCACCGGGACAGTGTCATGGCTGTACTAGAAGCCTTTGTCTATGACCCACTGCTCAACTGGAGACTGATGGACAGTAAGGAACTATAGCCACTTTCATACCTAGTCGGTTTTGAGTCTGGTTAAAACAAACCTTGGAGCGTTTTCTGCCTTAAAAGATGAGAATGTGAATGTAATTCTGACCCAGTTAACAACTGATCTCCCTTTTTCACAGCCAACACCAAAGGAAACAAGCGATCCAGGACTAGAACAGACTCTTACACTGCTGGACAATCAGTTGGTGAGTGTGAACTAAATGGGCATTTTGTTTTACCTCCAGTATTTTGAATGTGTATGATGGAATGTATCATTCTGTTACGTCTTTGCTATGTCCAATGCAGAAGTACTGGAAGGGATTGACCTTGGTGAGACCACACATAAAAAAACAGGAACCACTGTGCCTGAATCGATTCACTCCTTCCGTAAGTTGTTGTCTCAGCCTTTAAACATTCATGAGCTAAAAATCCCATTAGTTTCTAATATAGTAGAAATGTTTATTTACACTATAAATGCCAGGTAGGACCTCACTTTTAAGCAGTGAGACATATTTTGGACATATTTTTTTTGTGTCAACATGACTGTACTTCTACTATAAAAAGACAGCTATAAATCGTCGCTAAGTGGCATGACTTTGCAGGTTTTGTAGCTTCTATGGGTTTCTATATGGATTTGTTCCATAACCAAAGATTGTGGGTCATCCTCACTTATTGGTCCTAATGTTGCCTTCATTGACTGTACATTAGCATGTCAGTCTGTCAGTCCTCATCACTCTGTGTTCTTCTCCCATCAGTTGGAGATGGCACTGTGCAGCCCGAGGCCCTGAACAAAAAGGCTATCCAGATTATCAATAGAGTACGAGACAAACTTACGGGTAAGTTTTTAAATACACACATCATTATAAATGCTGTTATATGCTAGATAGCATTTGCTATGACATAGAAATCACCAGTAGTAAGCACTTTAACAATAAAGTTAGAAAGTTCATAAAGTTAACAAATAAAATTTGACAATTAAGTTGAATCTAATCTAAATCTTACCTTTAACATCTACCCAGACTTTCTCCCATCCCACGATTTACGGTATTACAGATATGTACCAGCAAATACAGAATAAGGGCTAATGATTTTTTTTTAACAAATGCTAGCATGAACTAATTGCAATTATAGGCATTCAGCTGTAGAAGTTAGACCTGTATAGCAAGCTAACGACTGTCATTTTTGAGTTTTGACATGTACAAGCAAAACTCAACAAGAGACATAGTGCAAATTAGAATGAGAAGAACAGAGTGCTGTAGCCTGTTTTTTACTTTGCAAACAAGGCTGAAAAACCATCCAGTGGATATTTTTCATTATAAACTGGGTGGTTCAAAGCCTGAATGCTGATTGGCTTACATCACACAACCTTTTTCTGTTTCAAATGTGTGTTGGTAACCGCTTTATAATAGCAATAAGGCATCTCTGGGGTTTGTGGTATATTGCCTACATATCCCTGCTGTATCCTGGCACTCTGTGATATGTCATGCATATGACTGTACTGTATATACAATGGGTGGTAAATACTGTATGTAAGATATATAATGGGAAATTCTCTTATATACAGTACATACATTTAATGTACACATTACCGTTTCAGTATAGTATATCTGGATGCAGAGAGATGAGCAGAGTTATAAGTATAGTGTTGCTATTAAATTGACAGTGTGGAGATGGCTTGAAGTGGTGAGTATAGTCTTATTATCCTCTGTGGGACAGATGGCTGGTTGCAGAGGGTTATTGGATGGTAAAACTGTTCAGGTGGCAGGACTTGTCATTCATGATTGACCTTTACTGCCCGTCTGCCAGAGGAGAACTAACATCTGAGCACTCAATCTCAAGGGGCAGATGTGGGCGGCATTTCCTGAGGTCAACCACCACCTCCACAGTTTTGTCTGTTCAGTTCCAGGTCATTTTGACTGCACCAGGCCACTAGCTGATCAATCACTCCAAGGTACATGGACTCATCGCTGTCAGGGATGAGACTGACCAGAGTGGTGTCATCTGAATACGAGTAGTTTGACAGATGCAGGGTTGGAGAAAGTCCTTGGTGTTGAGTAGAGGAGCGTTGCAAGCATGCATCCTTGCAGAACTCCACTCCAGAAAGATAAATACTCTGAAATGTGCATACCCATGTCTGTGTTTGGTTCTGTTGGTTAGAAGATGATAGAATATTAGCATTTTTTGACTAATACAGTCTGTGTTGTTGTGTTCAGGGCGAGACTTCTCACACGATGAGACTCTGGACGTGCCAACCCAAGTGGAGCTCCTCATCAAGCAGGCAACTTCGCACGAGAACCTGTGCCAGTGTTATATTGGATGGTTAGTATTGATTTGTTGTTTTTTTAGTTAGCATCAGTTAGCCTACTGTTAATTAGGATCAGTTAGCTTAGTACTTTTATTTAGTGTCAGTTAGCCTAGCATTGTTAGTAAATAGCATTTAGTGTGGTATTGTTAGCATTGGTGCTACATTTTACCATCAGTGACAGTTAGTTTCTGCACATTTCTGCTTGACAAGACAACTATACATTTCCAACATAAAGATTAGACAGTCAAATTAACAGGGTTATGTTGGTAAACATTTAAACAGTTGTCATTTAATTGTTTTTTTTTCATCCCCAGGTGTCCGTTTTGGTAAAGGATATTGGCAATCAAACTTGGGGTCACACTTTCTTACACAACTCGTTGTCATCCCATAACCATGAACTAACTTGGAAACTGTGTACTGAGATGGGAGAAAGTCATGAGAGATGGTCCATGACTAAGTTTCAAGGAATTTAATTTCCAAAGCTTTTTATCAAATGATGCCAGGCTGACATTGGTTTCAAGCATTGTACATTCACTTATCTAAGTGCTTCCAATTCAGTTCCCTCATTTGTATACTTTCAAAGTAGGAACCATTGGGGATCTTGGAGTGCTGATTTAAAACAGGAAAAAAGATGCCTTGGATAATGAAATTAGCACCAAATCCTTACCTTTAAGTAATTAGTCATTAAGCTTTCAATCCCAGGATGTATTGCCATGTGAAGGTCACAGCTTAAACTATGTACAAGGTAACAAAAATGTTTTTGCTGGTGCTTACTCAAGGCATTGGCTGTAAGTAGAAGCGCTACCCAGTGGGTTTTTTTTTTTTGTCATTGTCAAGATGCTATCTATAGCGGCCATATTTGTAACAAGTACAAACTGACGACTTTTTACTTGTTGCATCTACTAAATAGAGCCGAATAGGCCGTTGTCTCTGTGTGTATGTGTTAATGTGACTATTTGAATAATATACTGTATGTCTTTTACTAACTTAAAACATAATTAAAGGGTGTCCAATGATGGCAAATTAATTAGGGTATTTGGTTTAAGATTATGATAATGAATGCATATTTCTATGCCAATAAATTATGTAAACTTCTATGGATGGGCGTTGCTGAGTATAATTGAATGCCACGGCCAAAATAGTTGTGGACCTTTGTTCTAAGGACTTACATCGCAGTTCAGCATTATTACGACCCAGGATTGTGTTTGAGGAGTACCATACCTTCAGTGCCCGGGGATCCTGAGGAAGTGCAGTGAATGCTCTGTGCACTGCCTAGGTTAATGGGAAGGGTTTTGGAAGAGAAAGCCTTTACACATGAGCAGTCTTGTGACTCCCTATAGTGTGTTGGGCGCCTGCAAGCACAGTTATAGTCATTAGCCAGAAAACATCCTCCTTAATTCTTGCAGGTTTTGGCATGATTCCTAGTTGAGCAAGCAGTGTGATAAGAAGCAGAACAGCTTGGCGGGACCTCCCAATCTCCTGCTTTCCCAAGCCTGCTGGCAGTTGCTGCAATGTGAAAAGGCCATTACCACAACTGTACACTACGAAATTGGGGATAGTGGAAATTTGGAAATAATGGGATTAAAATAGATTGATTCCAGTCTTGTGCTGTATTTATTATTTTCTTAATGATGTTTATTGGCTTAAGTGATCATTGCATTTCCATATTGTCAGAGTAAGATTAAAGCCTGTTATTTTCAAAACAAACTTCTCAGGAAATAAAATATGTTTTTGTCTTAAGCACTATACAATTATTAAACTTAAGGAGGTATATTTTATATAAGTTTACTTGGTCCCAAAGTCATGAAATGTTCTGCATTTCTGGTAGTTACTAAGTTCAATATTTTCAATATCTTATTTTTTTCCAGTTTACAAACATTGTATGTCTGGATTTCGCTTGTCAGTTAGGATTGAATGCATAGAACAAGAATTAATAGAATGGGACTTCCCATTCCAGTCAGTGGTTTACCCAATCTATTCATTCTATTTTTATCAAATAGGCTAAATTCATATAGATTATTTTAAAACTAGACCCAGCAGTTAAGCAATCCTACCCACAGATGGCAGTCCAGCTCTGTATGTGTTATAACTGCAGAAACTGGCTTCCAAACAGGTTTACTGATGAAGTGTGAAATGTATATTGAATTTTTAATTCAATTATATGTATTTTATAATTCCCTTTTTCCCGTTTGCAATTTTAACTGAGCACATAGCCAGTCTTGCAACTCTAACCACTAGTCAACCTGCCACGTTTTTGGGTAATGCTAAAAGTAAATAGAGAGCAAGCTATTTAAAATGTACGGTGGCTAGGAATAACTCCCTAGAATGGCAGGAACTTGGAATAAACCTAGAGAGGAGCTGTGCCCAGACGAGTGTCCTCTTCTGGCTGTTCTAGGTAGAGATAATACAAGCGCATGACCTTTTAAAGCCAGTTTGGCAATTAAATTATTAAGACATTCTGGTGACCCTTGTCAAAAACACTGGTGAAAACAAACGTCTGGTAAAGACAAGGTACCGCTCATCACTTGACTAATCACTCTACAGTTAAGCATGGTGGTGGTAATATCATGTCATGGCTATTCTTCTAAGTGACAGGGATTGGTAGACTGGTCAGGATTAAGGGAGGGATGAAAGGAGAAAAATACTGAGTTCTTTGAAGAAATCCTGATCCCAAGCACACAGGACCTTAAATTGGGACAAAAATTAATCTTTCTGCACGAAAACGACTTGTAGCACGCAACCAAGACTACCTTCAGGACTGTCTCAGTACTTGAGTCGGCTAGCCAAAGCCCAGAGTTGAATCTAATTGAACATCTGTGGGGAGACCTGAAGATCGCAGATCGCTGGCACTCCCCATCCAATCTGACAGAGCTTGGAAGGATCTGCAAAGAAGAATGGGAGAAAATGCCCAAATCTAGATGTGCAAAGCTGCTAGATGCATACTCAGTAAGACTCCAAACTGTGGTCACTGCCAAACCCTCTTCTACAAAGTACTGAATAAAGGGTCAGAATACCTATGTACATGAGATTTTTTATTTTTGATAAATAAATAAATACTTAACATTATTCGCTTACATTATAATGTGGTATTGTGTGTAGATTATTGGCAAAAAAATAGCAATTATAAATTTAGTCTATAACACTACAAAATGTGGAGAACATGAAGAGGTCTGAATATTTTATGAAGGCACTGTAATTTGTTTGATAAGAGTGACAGGTACTGCATTCTTTCACCAGTCACCTTACTCAATTTAGAATCATTAAAAAGTATCTTAAATTAAAGGAGATGCCCACCCAACCCCAATCTCATTTGTGGACTACCTTCAAGGAGAGAATGCCATGGAAACAAATAGAAAACGGATGTGGATGTGAATAAACTATTTCCACACTGGCAGTATCCAAGTTCTGTCAGCATAAGTCCCCACTCCTAATGCATCAGCGCTGCCTGCTCATTGATATTCCTGTACAGCAGCTCCGCTCTTTCTTTGTTTATTCCCTCTTTCCCCTCTGAAGGTTAATTACTTATAGATAGTCAGGGATTACACAGCAACAAAAATCTGCAGATTGATCTCTTCCCTGGTGTGCCTACTCCTGCAATGTCATCCATTTACACATTGGGACAGAGTCCTAGATTACCTGTTTGCATCGATTGATTCATCCTCAGTGTTGTTTCCCTTTCTTTTTTCCCCCTCTTTTTCTCAGAAGTTCATTACAGAAAAGCCAAGTTTTCATACCCGCCCTTGCCACTCTGCCTATATTTTGTCGTGTCCCAGCCCCCCCATCTAATTTGTTTGTATTTTTTCACCCTCTGTTGGAGGGGCCTTAAGTCAATAGCTCAAATGAAATGGGCTCCATTGATTGGGGGGCCGGGGCTTGGCGGTTTACATTGTGGAACTGCTGAGGCTGTGCAGCCCGGTCAGTCAGTGGAGACAAATGATAGTCATTGGGAGACAATCCCTCCTTAACGATGGAAGTTGAAGGGGCCTGACCATGCTGATGAAGGCGGTCACGCTTCATCCAGTCACTAGCTGTCATATCAGGGCCTATACCTTAAGTGCGCCATGAGGAGTGATGGTGGATAAAGTTGTTTAGGGCTATGGACTCCCTCAGGGTTCCCTGCAAGTACTCACAACTCAGCATAAACAACTTCTATATCTTAGCCTCCATGTTGTGTTGTGTGTTCAGTATCTTGTGTTACAAGCTATAATTGAACAAACTGGCAGTTGAAAATAATGTAATGTGCAGTGGCTCTCGAAGTTATTCACCCCCTTGGAATTTTCCATATGTTATTGTTACAACATAAAATCTAAATGAATTAAATTTTTTGACAGTGATCAACACAAAAAAAGTCCATTATCACTGAATGAAAAATACAGCTCCTGGAAAAAATTAAGAAACCACTGCACCTTTTTCTTTCCTTTCCAAAAAAGTCGAATAGGAAGGTTTTGAGTGAGGAACAGAAGGGTTAAAATAAAGTGACCACTGCAAATTGAACACTTCTGTTCCTCACTCAAAACTTTCCTTTTCAACTTTTTTGGAAAGGAAAGAAAAAGGTGCATTGGTCCAGAGCTGTACAATCTACAAATTGTTATAAATTAATTACCAATACAAAACAGAAAATAATGGATTGCATATAGTGGATATAAAAAGTCTACACACCCCTGTTAAAATGCCAGGTTCTTGTGATTTAAAAGAATGAGACAAAGAGAAATCATGGCAGAACTTTTTCCACTTTTAATGTGACCCATAATGTGAACAATTCAATTGACAAACAAACTGAAATCTTCGAGGGGGAAAAATGAAAAATAAAAACATTACAATAACCAGGTTGCATAAGTGTGCACACCCTCTTATAACTGGGGATGTGGCTGTGTTCAGAATTAACCAATCACATTCAAACTCATGTTAAATAGAAGTCATTACACACCTGGCATCATTTAAAGTGACTCTGATTAATCGCAAATAAAGTTCAGCTGTTCTAGTAGGATTTTCCTGACATTTTCTTAGTTGCATCTCAGAGCAAAAGCCATGGTCCGCAGAGAGCTTCCAAAGCATCATAGGGACCATATTGTTGAAAGATATCAGTCAGGAGAAGGGTACAAAAGAATTTCCAAAGCATTAGATATACCATGGAACACAGTGAAGACAGAATCATCAAGTGGAGAAAATATGGCACAACAGAGACATTACCAAGAACTGGATGTCCCTCCAAAATTGATGAAAAGACGAGAAGAAAACTGGTCAGGGAGGCTTCCAAGAGGCCTACAGCAACATCAAAGGAACTGCAGGAATTTCTGGCAAGTACTGGCTGTGTGCTACATGTGACAACAATCTCCTGTATTCTTCATATGAATGGGCTATGGGGTAGGGTGGCAAGACAGAAACCTTTTCTTACAAAGAAAAACATCCAAGCCTGGCTGAAATTTGCAAAAACAAACATCAAGTCTCCCAAAAGCACGTGGGACAATGTGTTTTGGTCTGATGAAACCAAGGTTGAACTTTTTGGCCATAATTCCAAAAGGTATGTTTGGCACAAAAACAACACTGCACATCACCCAAAGAACACCATACCCACAGTGAAGCATGGTGGTGGCAGCATCATGCTTTGGGGTTGTTTTTCTTCAGCTGGAACCGGGGCCTTAGTCAGGGTGGAGGGAATTATGAACAGTTCCAAATACCAGACAATTTTGGCACAAAACCTTCAGGCGTCCGTTAGACAGCTGAAGATGAAGTGGAAGTTCACCTTTCAGCATGACAATGACCCAAAGCACACATCCAAATCCACAAAAGCATGGCTTCACCAGAAGATTAACATTTTGGAATGGCCCAGTCAGAGCCCAGACCTGAATCCAATTGAACATCTGTGGGGTGATCTGAAGAGGGCTGTGCACAGGTCCTTGCAATCTGACAGATTTGGAGCACTTTTGCAAAGAAGAGTGGGCAAATATTGCCATGTCAAGATGTGCCATGCTAATAGACTCCTACCCAGAAAGACTGAGTGCTGTAATAAAATCAAAAGGTGCTTCAACAAAGTATTAGTTTAAGGGTGTGCACACTTATGCAACCAGGTTATTGTAAGGTTTTTATTTTCATTTTTCCCCCTCAAAGATTTCAGTTTGTTTTTCAGTTGAATTGTTCACATTATGGGTCACATTAAAAGTAGAAAAAGTTCTGCCATGATTTCTCTTTGTCTCATTCTTTTACATCACAATAACCTGGCATTTTAACAGGGGTGTGTAGACTTTTTATATCCACTGTAAGTTTTAACCCCCTTTAGTTAATGTTTGGTGGAGGTACACTTCCTCTTTGCAAAATTGCTCAACCTCCGTCAAGCTGGATACGGACCTCTGGTGAAAAGCAATTTTCAACTCTTTCCACATTCTCAATTAGATTGAGGTCCGGGCATTGACTGGGCCACTCAAGATCATTGACCTTTTTGTTTTTAAACCACCAGTGTGGCTTTGGCTGTATGTTAGGGGTTATTGTCCTGCTGGAGGATGAATCTTTTCCCAAGTTCTAGGTCCTAAGGCTCTTGCAGATTTCAGCAGGTTTTCTTCCAGAATGTGTTTTTTGTATACATTATTCACTCCATCTTCACAAGCTTTCCAGGCCTTGATGCAGAGGAGCATCCCCATAGTATGATGCTGCCACCATCATGCTTCAGAGTAAGGATGGTGATTCTCAGAATGATGTGTAGGCTTTTGCCAAACATTAGCATTTATGCCAAGATCTCTTTTTTGGTCCAATCAGACCATATCATCCACATCTCAGCCTCCACATGCCTTTTGGCAAAATAGCTGAGATGTTATGTGAGTTTTCTTTTTCCCCACTCTCCCAAAAAGCCCAGTTTTATGAACCACCCGGTTGGAGTATGAACAATGTCTCCCAGCTCAGCAGAGGAGGACTGTAACTCCTTTAGAGTTTCCATAGGTATATTGGTGGCCTCCCTAACTTAGGGTGACCAGATGTCCCCGTTTTCCGGGGACAGTCCCCATTTTTGGTGGCATGTCCCTGGCTGCAGCTGTCCCCGGAAATGTCCACGTATTAACGGTGCGTTAAAAAGAGACTGCAAAGTTAAATTATATTTTACCTGGCAAGAAAGACTGGGCAGCAGAACCTACTGGTTGACATCTCAATTGCGTTGTGCTTGTTTCAGCCATCAGAGGGTGCTGCTCGCTACAGCGGTTTCAGTTACACTTCTACTAACTACTTGCTCGCGCTTGTTTTAGAGAAAACTGCTGTGGGAAACTCGGCAGGAAGCTAGCAAGTGTCAAATGAATCCACAACATCATCACAAAAGTATTTTCAAGACAGGTTTCAATGTTACAAGGTTTCAAGACAGGTTTCAACAGGTTTTAAATGTTACAATGTCAATTTATTCATTAAACAGATGCTCTGCTCTATGAGATTTAAAATAGGTTGTGCTAGCTAACGTTAGCTATGTAGACTACGTTAGCTAACTACTGTCATGGTAACTAAGTTAAAAAAAACGTTCACATGTAAACATGAAGTGGATGGGCTATTTTGAAAATATGATCATGTTAAATGAATGCACAATTATGATAATATTTATTTGTAGATTACAATTTTAATGGTTTGGCTTTATAATACGAAATGTGAAAATATATTTTTAAATTTTCATGGATAACATTGGCGTAATGTTTTCTGTTAGCGAGTGGAGAGGAAGGAGAGGAGGAAGGCTAGATAGGAAGATTGAAGGTGCTAGTGGAGGAAAGGTAAAAAATGATAACAGAGCCTGTCAATTTATTATTCCAAAACATGTTTTTGAGATAAAATACAAAAATGAGGCAAGCAATGGGAATCTGTTAACCAAAGTATTTTATCTTATAGTGTATTTATAATTAAAGATTGGTGAGGAAGGACAAGAGTGAGAAGGAAAAATTAAGGGAGTAAAAAGAGTGAAGCAAGGAGAGTGTAGAAGAGGGGTGGAAAGGTAATGTAGGAAATATTTTCTTCTGCTCTTATTTTACCTAGACTACCAGGATCACTGAATATCTGTTTAGATCGGACAGTTCAGTCTTGGCGGTAGTGTTTCTGTAATATAGTTGTTTTCTTTCTATCACAGTGTGCCTGTTAGCCTAAATACATGAAACGGAATTGTCCCCCTTTTTTTACTTCATAGATATTAACATTGGATACTGAAACGATATATTGACCGCCGACCTTGAAATGTCCCTGGTTTTCATTTCCTTTTTGTCCATGTCCTGGTTCATATCCGGATCGGCTACATAGGTCGGGGTTATTGCATCGCTCGATCGTTGTTTTCGTTGTTGGACCTCTCCTGTTTTTGATATTGGCCTGTCAGGGTTTGGAGGTTTGTGCGCCAGGGTGGTTACGCTCCCATCCTTGTCTCTCATGACGGGTTTTCGACTTCCTGCTGAAGGCGAACGAGCTGGATTCCGTGCGGCATCTGCACGGATGTCCAACAGCGTTCGGTGGGAAGATGCTAGGCTTCCACAACCGTGGATCTGCTCAGGTTTGGCATCGGGTTGTGATTGAGTGCATACCGTTGTATGAAGTTTATTTCGATGGAGGTGCTTCTCGACTGCTGCTGGTCTGACACTGACATTCTTCGTTGTATTCATAGTTTTCACTCACGTGGTTGCTTTGACAGCATGGCGGGCAAAACATTGTTGAAACATGGTGGCTACCACTGGGAATTTTACGGTTCTCTTCATTTGCTAGTAGGCAGAGTTGGGGAGTAACGGATTACAAGTTACTCTCCAATTTACAGTAATCCGTTACTGTATTATTTTAATTTTTGTACAAAAAAAACAGTAACTGTAATCCGTTACGTTACTAACTAAAATATTGTATTATTTTATATCGGATTCTTTTGGATTACTTCAATTAAAAAAGAATAGGTGCGAGACATAATTATGACATGTTGCCTGTTTGATTTTTTATGTAATGTTTTAAAAACATAATTTGAACCAAAATAACAGTTGCGGACCTCAGTTGTGTGTGTGATCATCATGAACAATAATAGGCGATAGGCCTACCTCGTGTTATATATTTTTCAAGTTTCAATGTTTATTTGTCAAATGCACCGAATAATACAGCCAGGAAGAGTTGCACTGAACAACTCAGACAGGAATTGTTTAGAAGATTAGGCAACTATTGGTTAAATAGCTGTAACGTGGCGCTGCCTTCAAGATATAACATTATATGGAATATTTGAGGAGAAATGGTGTGTTGGGAAGCACTCTGCGACAGGATGATGATTTGCATTTGACGCAGCCACCTCTACTCCGTCCATACAGGTAGGCCATGTGATCCTGCTTGCTTTGCATCTCCGAAAATTGTGTTAATTGGTTATCATTGGCTGCTGACGAGATTGAATTTAAGATAAGAGTGCAGGTGTATAATCGCATTATTTCTTTCATTTGCGTTTTGGAAATCCATCGCTGTTAGCCCTAATAATCGCTGGTTACGTTCGCGCGGGTAAAACATATTTGTGTGCGAATGTTCTTGATTGCAAACGTGCATTCGCGTGCCTGGGGCTTTTGCAATGTTTTGACAACGTTGGTGGTTGTGGAGCAAAATATCAGACTACTGCAGATTTACTGTACGCGCGAAAAGCTATGGATATCTTGATTTTTTTATACAACATTGTCAATACTCAGCTAACACGTTACGTAACCACGACCGACCTTGACGTTATGGATTGGTAATGTCATGACATTAACTTCTCAAAACGTTGTGGCAACGTTATCCGAAGGTAATTGCATGACCAAATAATTGGTAATCTTACTTACCTCCTCTGCACGTCGCAAGAGCGTAATTACACGACGTACTGACAAGGTAACTACTTACGTAACGGTTTGGTAACGATCCTCCAACCTTATCTGAAGGAAATTAATGACCACATAATTGGTAATCTTCCTTACCTGCTCCGGATGTAGCAGAAACGTAATTACAGGACGTACTGACAATGTAACAACTTTCGTACCAGTTTGGTAACAATCTTAAGTAACTACAACCAGGAAAAAGAACTCCTATTTCCGTTGTTACAACGTACTTCGCTTACAATGTCATTACTGCCACCACATCGGAAACCACGTATTCCAAATATTTCAAAGCTCACCTGAAGATCTTTAGAGTCACAAGAATTCCCCAATCCCTGCAATTCAGACTAATTCAAATAGTTCTATATAATCTCCCACATCACAGACGGAATGCGTACAAAAATTGTAAACTGTGCACGCGCAGATGTGCCACAGGTCGAGCGTCCCGCCATTTCTTGTTCGTTGTAGTTTGACTCCTAAATAGTCGTCAGACGTTCACAGTATCTCAGCAGACATAACCGGTGGCTATAGCACGTTTATTTTACTCCAGTTTAAGATAATTCTGATTTATGTTCTGATTTAGTCATGTCTATGAGTTTTAACCAGTACTCTTCTGCTTCTGTGGTTAGCCTACATTAGTAGTTATTGCTATTTAGAAATGTTATAATCATTGATGTTAATCATACTTTCGTTTTCTAATCTAGCAATTCTCCAATTTAGTTATTTTCTAATTTAGTCGTGTAGCCTACATTATAGTACTGTAATATACCTAGCTAACTACTGCAGGTAGCGCAAGTTTTCTTTTAAGGTATACCTGGCTAACTAGCTACTGCAGCTAGCAAACGGTACTGTACGACTACGTTAAACATCAGTTTAGATATATGTCGTGGAGCTCCGCCCCCTAGAGGGGCTTTAGCTCCTAGTGGTTTACCCTGGCCGCGTCCGGTACTGAAAACTCATTATGCAAGATGCAACAGCCAATCAGGGCATGCCTGCCCCTATATATGACCCGTGAGCCCAGAGAACGCCCTCCCTTTTTATTCAGCAAAAGCTTGCTGAGTTTACTGTTACTTATTTCTATTGCTTCAGCCTGAGAATTTTTGTCGTCGGCATTCTTTAGTTCGACGTCTCACCATGAAGAAATTTTTCGCCGTTGCGCCAACCTGTCACCGGATCAGGACTCACCGTGCGTGTGTTTCCTACCTGGGACCGGCCCACGCTCGCGAGGGTCTCACTGACCCCCCAGCTTGCTCCTCCTGTGCTGCTCTGTCCCTCTCTACACGTGTAGAGAGGGCTAACTTTTTCGAAGAGGAGGTAGACTCTCCGCTGCGTTGAGTTCCAGCAGCGACGACAACCACATGTCTGAGGAGGACGCTCCGACGTCGAACCCGGCTCCCCTGACTCAGAAGGACCCGCTCCCTTCCCGCGTGGGTTGTGGTGGCGGGTTTCACGCTTCTCCCTCTCTCCCGGGCGAAATAGATGACTACCTCTCTTCTGCTGCTTCCTTCCGCCCGCCCCCTCTCCGCGTGGAGTTTGCGGGCATGATTGAGAGAGCAGCGCTACGTATCCAGCTGCCTCTGCCTCCACTGCCGACACCGAAGGAACCTTCAGACATGTCCGTCGGCTCCTGGGCGGAACGTGTCAAACCGGTGGACTCCCCTGCGCCTGAGGTCCGCGGTTTTAAAGCTTTCGCCGAGGGTTCCTGGTCCGCTCCAGCCTCTGCAAGAGCTCCCGTCAAGTCCTACGCCACCTTCACCAGAGTCGACGGTAGGCAGACTCCCATCAGCTCAGCCGTTCCTCCTTTAGAACCTGAGTTGGCCGCGCATTTCCTGCCTTCCTGGGGCTGGTCGGGGAAGAAGCCTACCCTACCATCCACCAAGGACCGCTACACGGGGCAGTTATGGGATAAAGTCTACATTTTGGGATCACAGGCCCTGGCCGCGGCGAACAACGTTGCTCTCCTCGCGTCAGCGGCTTCCCACGTTTTAAGCCATTCACCTACTCCGTCGTCGCGTGACATCGAAGAGGTGGCCGGTAACCTAAAGGCTATTCTCCATCTTAACCAAGCTCAGACGGTCTGCGCCGGACGTGCAGTGGCTTCTTCCGTGGTTGGACACCGTCACCTGTGGCTGTCTCTCTCCTCCCTACGCGACACCAATCGCGCACCCCTCCTGAACGCACCACTATCCCAGGAGGGCTTGTTCGGTGACGCTGTTCACACTGCCATAGCGTCTTTTAAGAAGACAGACGAGGGAAGGAAGGAGCTATCTCGTCACCTTCCTTTGGCTAGCCGCTCTTCTCAATCGGCCCCACGTCCTTCTTCTCATTGCCTGGGCTCCTCTGCTAAGCGACACCAGCGCCGCCAGGTCTTTGCTGCCGCCTCCTCTGCTGCCTCGGCGCCTCCTCCTCCTACTGCCGCGGCTCCTGGTCCCCCTACCGTGCGACGCAGGCAACCCGCCCCCAGACTGGATCATCCGTGGCCGTCTAAGAGACCCAAACCGTCCTGACTAGGCGTGGAGCAGGCTGCGAGTGGCAATGTTACCTTCACGGCCCCCGCCTCTTCCTCCATCAGCAGGGTAAGGGCCGAGTCTGACGGCGTCGCACATTCGGCCCGACCCTCTTTTCCTTTCAATAAACAAGCTAAACTTTGCTTGGGTATAAGTTGTGCTTCTGTGCTGACTCAGGCGGTGTCTGAGCCTGTTAATTCACTTGTACCCTTTGCATGCTCTAGTTTGCCTCCTTTGGTGGCCGTTAGAGACTCAGCGAGCGCTCTCTCTGTCTCTATGTCTGCCCCGTTGGATATGAGCAGTGGCGCGAACGAGAGGCTTTTCCCTCGTTCTCGCCCTGTAGCCTGCAGGTATTCTAATGTTTTTGCTTGTGCACGTTCTATTCCTTTCCCTATTCAGTGTAAGGGTAAGAGCGGTGTTAACTGTCTTCAGGGTAGTGAGTCTTTTCAGGGAGTTATAGGTATAACTACTCTCTCCTCCCTACCCGCCACCTCTCATAAACATAAGCGCCGGCTAGCGGGTTCAGAGGCGTCTCTCATTCCGCTGCCCGCCAGTCCCGAGCGTGTTCGCTCTCAGAGTTTTGCCCGGCATGACCGTGTTGACATTCACTCACTTTCAGTGAAGCGTTCGCTTATGCAGATGCAGGGCTCCTCTCTCTCCCGCCTTTCGCGGATTAACGAGCGTCCTGAGAGTTCACTTGGGGTTACAGATGTAACCCTGGTGTCTTCTCAACCCGCTCGCTATGATGGGATGACACACCAGGTAACGTCGCCGGCTCTCGCCTCCTTCCCGCTACCTGTTCCTTCTGATTCCCCCATTCCCGTCTGCACTACTCGGCATCTCCATGGCAACGCGTCCCCACTCAGAGTGCAACGTCCGCGTATGCAAAGGCCGGGCTCCGCTCTCTCTCAGCTTTCTATGAGTGAGAGTGCTGTACTTAACAGCGGGATGACTCAGTGGTTAGCGCGCTCCGCTCTCGCTCTGTAGACCCGGGTTCGCCTCCTGATGCGGCTCTTAATTTTTTTCCTATTTTTTCTCATCCCTTTCTCTCTCTGCCCTCCTTGGGCCGTGTCTCTTCCTCTCCAGTCTAGCTCGGCGGCGGTAGGGGCAGAGGGGGAATTCGAACTCTTTCTGGCCAACGCCCACCGACTTCATGCTCTTCCTCTCTGAGCGTTATTGGGAGTCTCGTCAGCACTGTACAATGTCAGCCTGGCTCGATCGAATGATCAGACTGGGTTATCTAATTCAGTTTCACTCAGCTCCACCTCCCTTCTCCGGTATAGTGGAGACGGTGATGTCATCGGCCGAGAGAGCGTCTGCTCTACTGTCAGAGGTGATGGACTTGTTGAGCAAAGGAGCGATCTCCGAGGTCCCGGAGGATCTCAGGCAGGACGGCTTTTACTCCCGTTACTTCCTGGTTCCCAAGAGAACGGGAGGAGTGAGGCCGATCTTGGATCTGCGCAATCTGAATGCGCACGTAGCCAAACGTCCGTTCCGTATGCTCACCA
>JACXGI010000219.1:138102-167943 GCA_016801175.1 Esox masquinongy | reverse complement strand
TATATATATATATATATATATATATATATACACATATATATATATATATATATAACTGATAATTGGACGCAGGTTGCAATAATGAATGAGGATAATTTATTATTGATTGTGATGATACACACATAGTTAAATGAAAACATACACAGGTTTTGTTAAAGACTTGCGAATGATTGACTTGTTCAATTTTATCAATCAGCTGAACAACTGTTTCATTTGAAGGGCTGACAGGCGAGATCTATACATCACTTGCAGGATTCATACACTGTCCTCCAGCTCATTGCTGGGTCCAAAAGGATTCATACACTGTCCTCCAGCTCATTGATGGGTCCAAAAGGATTCATACACTGTCCTCCAGCTCATTGCTGGGTCCAAAAGGATTCATACACTGTCCTCCAGCTCATTGCTGGGTCCAAAAGGATTCATACACTGTCCTCCAGCTCATTGCTGGGTCCAAAAGGATTCATACACTGTCCTCCAGCTCATTGCTGGGTCCAAAAGGATTCATACACTGTCCTCCAGCTCATTGCTGGGTCCAAAAGCTGTTTGTTTTATGTTCGCAAAGAAAAATTGATCAAGCCAGCATAATTATAAAGACATGTTTACAAGTGATAATTGGACCAGGGGGAAAAAAATAATGCAGTAATGATGATACACAAATATAAAGTACTTTCTATTTTTAATTATTGATATGTTATAAAAAGAAAGAAAAGCTATTAATACCTTTGGGCCTGGTTGTCAATGTTTGACATTAATCTTTATTAATCCACCAGGTTATATAAGCTAGAGTGTTCCCTGTGCAGTTCATAGCCTTCATTCTCAGAGATTCTCTCTTATAAGTTATGTTTGTATTGTAATTATCAATATATACGAATGAAATCAAAATTCGTAATCAAATCGGGACCTTGTGAATCGAAATCAAATTAAATCGGGAGATCAGTGTCGATTTCCAGCTTTAATACAGAGGTTCACAGGAACACACACACACATTCGTACACACACAGACACGCACAGAAACATCCCTTAGCTGTTCAATCAAAAACAAACCCTTCAAATTAAGGAACATTTTCAGATGATTAATGTTATTTGGAGTAGAGTCCCTCCAGACGAACATTATTTAAGGATCCTGTGTATAATTTGTGCTTTATTTATCTACTTCAAGTCCCCGGAGTTTCTTCCTCAGCCTTAGATAAAAACTAGCATTTGCTGTTTAGGTGAATTATAGCACTCTAGTTGCTACACTCTCTTTTCCTAACAGACTTAAAAGCTGGATTCTTAAGAGGCCATTCTGTGACCTTGGTCCCAGTCTTTGTGTATGTGTGCGTATCTGTTGTATGTGTGTGTTTATATATATGTGTGCAGTGCTTGCACTGTTAAGCAATATAATGTTACTCAACCATGATGACAATTAAAGGACTTTGAAGGGATGCCTGCAGACTGTGTAATCCCTTTCACACACAGACCAAAATCCCACAAATTTGCCATGCCCGCATTTTTAAACCAGCCTTTTCTGTCTATCTTAAACAGGTAGAGGCTAAAATGTGTGCACAGTGAAAGCTAATCTAAAGAGCTAGTAATGCTTACACCCTGTAACTGAAGTGCAGGGGTATGGGTCAATGGTTCCCCGCTGTTTTGAAGGTAAAATCATTAACACTGTCACTATTCAAAACCTACCTAATTTAACCTACCAACAGCCCCCACGGTTTACCAACACCCCCCCACATCCCAATGTGCTATTTACCAACTGCTATGTATGAATACGTATATGGGGTACATATATACTACTGTTCAAACATTTAGGGTCACTTAGAAATGTCCTTATTTTCGAAAGAAAAGCAAATGTTTGTCCATTAAAATAACATTAAATTGATCAGATATACAGTGTAGATATTCTTAATGTTGAAAATGACTACTGTGGCTGAAAACGGCTGATTTTCAATGGAATATTTACATAGGTGTACAGAGGCTAATTATCAGCAATCATCAGTCTTGTGTTTCAATGGCACGTTGTGTTTGCTAATCCAAGTTTATCCAATTAAAAGGCTAACTGATCATTAGAAAACCCTTTTGCAATTACGTTAGCACTGCTGAAAACTGTTGTGCTGATTAAAGAAGCAATAAAACCGGTCTTCTTTAGACTAGTTGAGTATCTGGAGCATCAACAATTGTGGGTTCGATTACAGGCTCAAAATGCCCAGAAACAAAGAACTTTCTTCTGAAAGTTGTCAATCTATTCCTTGATGTTGGCTATTCCTTGTGAGAAATAACCAATAAACTGAAGATCTTGTACAACGCTGTGTACTACTCCCTTCACAGAATAGCGCAAACTGTCTCTAACCAGAACAGAAGGATGAGTGGCAGGCCCCGGTACACAACTGAGCAAGAAGACACATACACTGAACAAAATTATAAACGCAACACTTTTGTTTTTGCCCCCATTCATCATGAGCTGAACTCATGGTGGCGGTGGGGTTATGGTATGGGCAGGCGTGTGTTATGGACAACGAACACAGGTGCATTTTATTGATGGCATTTTGAATGCACAGAGATACTGTGACGAGATCCTGAGGCCAATTGTTGTGCCATTCAGACACGACCATCACCTCATGACGCAGCATGATAATGCACAGCCCCATGTTGCAAGGATAAGTACACAATTCCTGGAAGCTGAAAACATCCCAGTTCTTGCATGGCCAGCATACTCACCGGACATGTCACCCATTGAGCATGTTTGGGATGCTCTGGATGGGCGTATATGACAGCGTGTTCCAAGGTCCTGCCAATATCCAGCAACTTCACACAGCCATTGATGAGGAGTGGACCAACATTCCACAGGCCACAATCAACAACCTGATCAACTCTATGCGAAGATGTGTTGCACTGCGTGGTCACACCAGATACTGACTGGTTTTCGGACCCACCCCGGACCCCCCCCCAATACAGTGAAACTGCACATTTTAGAGTGGCCTTTTATTGTGGCCAGCCTAAGGCACACCTGTGCAATACTCATGCTGTCTGATCAGCATCTTGATATGCCACACCTGTGAGGTGGATGGATTATCTCGGCAAAGGAGAAGTGCTCACTAACACAGATTCAGACAGATTTGTGAACAATATTTGAGAGAAACAGGCCTTTTGTGTACATAGAGAAAGTCTTAGATCTTTGAGTTCAGCTCATGATAAATGGGGGCAAAAACAAAAGTTTTGCATTTATAATTTTGTTCAGTGTACATTAGAGTGTCTAGTTTGAGAAACAGACGTCTCACAGATCCACAACTGGCAGCTTTATTAAATTGTAACTACAAAACACCAGTCTCAACATCAACAGTGAAGAGGCGACTCATGGATGCTGGCCTTCTAGGCAAAGTTGCAAAGAAAAAGACAGATTGGCCAATCTCAGACTGGCCAATAAAAAGAAAAAAGATTAAGATGGGCAAAAGAAAACAGACACTGGACAGAGGAAGATTGGAAAAAAAGTGTTATGGACAGACAAATCTAAGTTTGAGGTATTCAGATCACAAAGAACATTTGTGAGATGCAGACCAAATGCTGGAGGACTGTTTGCACCATCTGTCAAGCATGGTGGAGGCTATGTGATGGTCTCAGCATTTTGTAATGCTGTGCCATACCCTGTGGACGGCGCTTCATTGGAGCCAATTTCCTCCTACAACAGGGCGATGTCCTAAAGCACAGCTCCAAACTATGCAAGAACTATTTAGGGAAGAAGCAGTCAGCTGGTATTCTGTCAATGTATGTTCATGAACGTATGTTTTCAAGGAAAAAATGGACATTGCTAAGTGACCCGAAACGAACGGTAGTGTATATATACTGTACATGCATAAAGTATACATGGTAAATAAGCGGCTGCTCGAAAGGCATATATAAACATTACCCAGTGGTACTGACAGTAAAACGTACCGCAAATCCTACATAAAGGCAGCATAAGTGTGTTCCGTGAATGGAGAAAAAAGCCACACAATGTGACCAAATTGTGCGGGACGAAAGAAGACAATTTTCCTGACTTTTACACTTCATTAACCAAGCTCGTCTTTCGACGGCCATACAAAAACCACACATTATCTGTCGAATACCCTGATTGGCTACTATAACGTCTATAATTAACCCACGGCGCGCTTTCCTCAGTGAATAATCTATTGAGGCGTTGACGAGTTGGCCGGTCCGACGGAGATGCTTGGTGGACTGCTTGGCGGACTCTGGGGCTGCGAAGAGGGTGACTCATCTCTCTACTACACAGCAGTCTGGATGGAAATAGCTCTGTATGCCTTGTGCATACGCCTGCCCGCACACATCACACGTACATACATACATACACAGATGTCCTGCCATTTTCTCCTGCAGCGCCCGAAGAACAATGACCCTCCGCAGGTAAGTGCGTGTTGCTTTTCGGAACTTGAGTGCCACAATGGAAAGAGCACAATGAACACTGGCACACACACACACACACACACACACACACACACACACACACACACACACACACACACACACACACACACAAGTAGGAGCGAAAGAAATGTACACATGCATGCATCCAAGCCACGTGTGCGCACTGGAACTCCACGCCATCTGCCCACAAAGAGCCCCGTTGATAAGAACACTTGTGCTCCATGCTACAGTGCCACTTCAACACCTTTAAACACCCTCATCAGCAAGGCCGTGCCTGATTGTGATAACCGCACAGTCCTACGTTCCGCGGAGAACAAGAAATGGCCTTAAAATAAAGCGGTCCCCGTAATGTTATTGGGAAAGACAATAACATAGATAAACGATCTTCCCACCATACCGATGGCATTTTCACATTTGCAGACATTGGTGTGGCGCAGGATCGAATGAACGCGATGATGAGAAGTGGTTTTGTGTCCGTGCTAACAATGTGCGGAGCTTGCCAGAGACGTTCATTGCGCGTCGTCTGAACCAACGGAGCCCTGCGGAGGCACCCGGCCACTGGCCCATAAACAAACAGTGTAATGGTAGAGCTCTGATGGCTCTATTACGACAACCATAAAAAGCACATTGTTTCCCAAGCGCTACGTGCTGAATCTCTGCTACTACAAATGGGAGGGCTCAGCGAAGACGGCCCTCTGTTGATGTTGCCGTATAACCATCCAGTCTGGTCTAAACACTGCCGAATCCCCCCTCAGAGTCCCGACTACTATCATGGCAGCCATAGCAACAATACAAAACTTGATAGGTCTTAAAATAAAGAGAGGGCATGGTGTCTGCAGCTGAATGTGCTGCTGTGCTTATATGCAGTACATCCAGGGTTCAAATTACAGGCAGGATTGGGGAGGGGGGGGGGGGTTGACCCTCCTAATTAATACTTGCCCCCCCCCCCAATAACAGGGCGGGCGAAACATCAATATAATGTAATTGTAAATATCACGATATATTGACCATATTCATGCCTGGAAGAATCTTGTAATAGGATTTCAGACACCCCTGAAGCCCAAACCATACCATACCATTTCTACCATACCATACCATTTCTTAACCTTGGCGTTATTTTAACGTCTCGTCTGCCCGCCTCACTCCCAATGTTGCAGTGGCTTTTTTTAATGAAAGCACCCCCTACTAAAACCGGTAAACCAAAACTATGAATACATTCATTCATTCAATATAAGGCGATACACAGAAAATTTGACTTTATGGCAGAGAACATTAAACACAGTAGTACACTGCCATAGAGTCAACACTGCCATAGAGTCATGTGTATTGCCAACCTTATATTGAATGTATAAATATGTCTTCATGGTTTCAGTTTACCAGTTGTGGTGGTGGGGGGGTTAATTAATGGCACGCAAAAGATGCATAAGTGACGTACCTCATATTCACGGCAAAAGATGGACAGCTTTTGTGCTGGTAAGATCTGTTGTGATGCTCTCTCTGCCTTCAAGGGAGTCCCTTGGTTAAGCTAGCACATTTAATAGTAATTTATTCTGGCTTAAACTGCATGGAACTGTAACGATAGAAAATTGCTAACGTGTTCCTGACTTTTGCCATTGGTTAAGGTCGGAAAAACGGCCAGAACATCTGTTAAATCTGTCTGATTTGCGTGTGTTCTGACTCGCTGTGTGTTTATGGCTTGGCATTTCATTACCAATATAAAATGTTGTATATTATCTAACGTTAGTTAACACTGGTGCTCAGTCATGAGAGCAGTGAGACAATGGAGGATTAGTTGTTGTAGATATACGTTTTTACATCAATATAGCAGTGGGAAGAAAGCCCAGGGAAGTCAACCCAAACCTTTGTGGTCAGTTTTTAAGGTAAGACTGATTTGATAAAATCTTTTGCATTAGGCTACTTTGAAGACTAAAACATTAGCCTAGCTACTACTTAAAGTCATAGATCACCCAAAAATCTGCCAAATTTGTCAGCTGTTTTCTTACCATGAAAATAGTCTAATAGTCTAAATAAGGAAACAGCTGACAAATTTAGATTATTGGGTGGTCTATGCCTTTAGTTAGTCAGGCACAGGCCTAGATGCTGTATGGTAGTAACACATCTGCCTACCTCTTTGGCATGTTGATAGTGTCTTTGGTTCTGGTACAGCATTGTGTGGGTCTGTGTTTGAGCGTAAATGATGGTCTGCTGTTGTGTGTGTGTGTGTGTGTGTGTGTGTGTGTGTGTGTGGGGGTCTGACTTAGCTGCCAGTTTTGATCTAAAATATTTTGTTGGTGACCCCTGATACAAATTTTTTTGTGTGGTTCGTGCCCCATGAGCTGGTGTAATGGATTGGATTTATCATCTACAGACTACAGACATTACGTTAAACAAGCAAGATACTGTAAGGATTGTAAGACTTCAGTTCACTGAAGCACGCGCCTGCACTGTACTGGGTTCCCTTTACGCCCTGGAGAAAAAGTTGACCCCCCCCCAATTGGCATTGTATAATTTGCACTCTGTATAGTATATCTTTGAGTATTTTGCAGTGTGTGTGTGTGTGTCTGTGTGTTTGTCTGTGTGCGTGTGTATCTCATAATTCCTGAGAGAAACCAACGTTTGCCACGCCTTCCCAACCCCTATGTATTCCCATTTCCCAATCCTCCCGTGAGAATCTTTTTTATTTTTATTATGGATTGTGTGACAAAATGCCAGCCAATCCCATTTTACACGGTGACAGCTCTGCTATCTGCAGCCATTTAGGCCTAAGTGGCCGCTCAATCTCATCCCGCAGCCATTTACATGTTTGTGTCTCATCATGATGTTTGTAAGGCAGGCTGGCCCAGACTGTCGCTCCAAACTGTCTAGAAGGGCAAAGGGGAATTTTACTGACCGGATTAGTTTTCAGCTTTGATACGGGAGTATATTGGTCACCCAGTGGAATGGGATTTGGGGTGGGGGTGGTAATTGAGTGAGATAAGTTAAACCGCAATGTCGAGCCTGAACAGAGAAATACTCATGAGCAAAATGACTCACACACACACCGGCGACCACAGCCTTGACACAGAACCCCATCCTTCACTCACACAAGCGGCCCCCACCCGCAGACAATCAGACACACGATTCAGTAGAATCATTAAAAAAAACGAGAACAGAGCTGTTAAAAATCGAAGACAAATTATCTTTGCATTTCACTCAAATATTCCTGTAAAAATAAATTATTATGGGACACTTATTCCACGCATTGCAATGCTCTCTTCATTCATGTAAACTATTACTGTCAAGTCAATGAACATAAAAACATATTGCCATAATTATTAGCGTATAAATGTCAATTCATATTAAATAGTGTCTCTCTGGCTGCTTTACCCATAATCCATCACTGCCTGTGTGTGACTAGAGAAGAGAAACCCATGTGATCTCAAATAACAATGCTTTGCCTTGACAACCTTTCTCATTAAAAAAAGAAAATGTTTCCCAATGTCGTACATTATCTGAAGGCAAAGATCATTAGTTCTCATCCATTCACTGTTTTGAACGGCTCTAATGATATAAAAAACAACCGGGGCAAATGACAGCTTCAGCGGAGGCCTTGCTAATGACGCTTCTGAAGTACAATGAGACTTTTAACCTAACTTAATGTGTATCCACTGTAGCCAGGAAAAAAACCTCTTAGGTGCACAAACACACAAGGGCACACACACACACACCCTATCTGTATGCGCACACAGACGCATACACACTAACGACACCAAGCACAACGAAACACTGCATTTGGATTCTCGCTGAGTGATAAGACATCCAAAGGATTCTTAATGAACCTAGCCACAGCCAAATCCTTGTAACCCGTCCCAAATTACAAAAGTCTATTTCCTACTGTCCTTATCAGCATTAGGAAGAGACCGATGCCACATCAATACACAGGCTTTTATTAAAGTGCGGACTCCAGCCGCCCACGGCTCCTCACAGCATTTTCTAAGCATCGTTTCCATGAGAGAATAAGCCCAGCAAAAAGCCTGCTGCATAGAGGAGATTCACAATATCTTCTTAAAGTGAGAAGAGGTCAGAATATCACGCTGACGTGGTTCCTGGGGAGCAGTTTAGTCCCATAGCTATTTCTACTCAACATCACTTAAGGGGGAACTAAAGTCACGTGATCACACACAGTCGAGTGGACGTTCGGGGAAAAAAACGACAGTCCTCATGATTTCACGCGATATTCATCACCACCACTATGTCCCAATCTAAATGATGTTTGGGTATAGTTATGTGCTGCTCTTTTCAGTTTCAATTAGCTAGAATCGGTTGTCTCTTTTATTTTGTCTTCCAAACCAGTGATTTGTTTCCATGGTGGGACTATTCAGCTGGGAGGAGAATTCAGGTGATCATGTGACTGTAGCTCCCTTTTCTCAGGTCCTTTCAACCACAGCCTTACTATGATGCCGTCTGGGATGTTATCTTCTGCTTCAGGCCTGGCAGAAGCAGCAGAACAAGGGGGGCATTCTGGGACATGGCATCTTGGCTAATGAGACAGACAGACGTGCAGCCAGCCAGTGCTGCGCTGGGTAACACTACATATCCTTAATGGGTGCAAAATAAGCTATTGAGGTTTTCGTCTAGGCCAGATAGCACTTGCAAAAGAAGGGCTGTCCTTTCCTATTAAAACTATACACAATTTCGTGCAGTGTTGATTTCATATGCCCAGGTCAGAAACCAACCAGAATGAATAAATCAATTTTGTTGGCCAGCTAGGCTTCTCCAAAGCAAATGTCACCAATAAAAAAATTAAATAATGAACAAGAATTTATCTTTTACTATGTCGCCCTCAGTTTTCATAATTCTTCTTCAATTCTGATGTGAATAAGAAGAAGAGCTCAAATCAGTGGCTAGCTAGCAAATATCTGCCTTTTCCCAAATCCATAATGGCAGCGATTAAATCATAGCTTACATTATGTCTGAGAGAATGAAAGGTTAAGTTCAAATTTGTGCTGATGTTAACCAGCTGGCTAGCCATTTCCATGAAAGGCGGTTAGGTTACCTAGAGTGTTTTGCCAGGTAATGTTAGGGTTATTTAGTAGGACAGCAAACAAGAATGACTAATTTGGCAACATAAAGTGGAGAATGAGGTTGGCTTTTCACTCTGAAGTGTTTCTGCATGTGCACCACATAAAAATATACCAAATATAAATTAGTATCCTACAACATCATAAAATAATTCAGTTAGTCTGTTGAGTTGGAAAAAAACTGTTTTTGGAAGCAACAATAAGAGAAGGTATTTTATGTTACAATTATGCTGCAAAAAGCAGTGTCTACTCTTTGCTTTTCTTTCTTTTCCAAAAAAGTCAAAAAGGTTTTGAGTGAGGAACAGAAGGGTTAAAATTAAGAGACCACTGCAAATTGAACGCTTCTGTTCCTCACTCAAAACTTTCCTTTTCAACTTTTTTGGAAAGGAAAGAAAAAGGTGCAGTGGTCTTTTTCCGGAGCTGTATATATATACACAATTATATTTGATATGCTCAAAATAAAAACATTCTCACTTAATTTTTTTGTTTTAGAATCCTGAATGCAAATGTTGAATATGCATAACAGTTTGCTTACTGAACCTGCACAATAATAGCCAATATAGTAAAATAACAAGTATAAATAGGGAATGATAACACACCACTGAAAGTCTTATAGCAGGCAGCTTTCACTTAAGTATACCGACAACATCGCTATTAAAATTGATGGATTTTCTGGGGAAGTATTTTCTCAAAGTTACTATTGCAGACACTCAGTAACAGTAATGCTTTTAGGTAGGGATGCACCAATAAAAAAATAATTGATTCGTCGTAACTTAAACTATTGATCAGCCCTACTGAAATCTACCGAGAGCCATTCTGAAGAGCGTCTGTCCCAGACAGCTCTACGTAAGGAGAGTAAACCTTGCCATTACCTTCTTCTCCTTGATTTGACTTGAGCGAGGACTCTTACTTTGTAATTACTGGCAATTTATCGTCCAGAAAAAAACTTAATGGTCTCAGGGCTGATTGGGTGGTTAACACTCTTGCATCCAGAACCACACATATGCTCTTGGTTAAATTCCCCATATGAGTCCTATATTTCTGATCTCTGCACTGTATCCCTGCTCCTACGCTTTAATAAAAATAATTAAAAAATGCAGGGCTGAACAAGGAATTTGGGGTTCATCACCCGTCCACTTTCTGAAAAATGTGTCCCTCCAGATTTCTGATTTCACATGAAGCGGTGCATGTGTACATTAACACAGTGTAGAAATGTGGAACGTGCATTCAGGAATGTGCAAGAGGGTGAAACGCTTCAATTCGCCAGAGAGCAAATGAGACAGTAACCTAAGAGAGAGTGAGACAGAAAATGTGTCCTATTCTAAACAGACCTTAACTTGACGTTAACATACATATCTCTTCTTAGGCAGCTTGTGTGCTTAGCCTGCAAGGAGTAGGGCTTGAAAAAATACTGGTAGACACTAATTTTGAGAGTTGTAAAAAAGCAAACAGACTGTAACTGATCTCTTTCTCATGTAGCTAGTTAGGAGGCTCTGTGATGTTTGAAACCAGTGTTTATTTCCAGGGCTGAGCCAGATGTCATATATATATCAACACAACATTATCATACTCACAGCTGGTGCTGTGTGTGAAAATTAAAGTAATTGAACGAGAGTAGCCCATACCAGTGTTTACTGGCTAACCAAATCGTTTAATTTTTGGTCTGGTTATAGCACACTTTTTGAGTCACAGATGAAACGGCCAAGAAATTGAAGATTGAAAATCAGTGCGTCAGTTTCTTTTGCCAATTCATATTTCATATTTTTGTCAGTCTATAAAGCTCTACAGGCTTAATTGGTCATCAGTACTCAACATCACACTTATTATGCCTTATCAGGACCAGAAGGGAGTACCACCAAAGCAGGGTAAGACAGCCAGTGGAGACAAGTCTTCCACTGTAAACATTTCAGCAAATGCATTAAGAGAGTGAACAATCTTTTTTGAGGTAAATGATAAACTATTTTAAGCTACAGTCTGGGATCTGGGTAATGGTCAATCAGTGTTTCCCCTACACTAAATGACCATTACGGCATGTCACTGACATGCCGACATCAACGACACAAAAAGCATGATGCATGAAATGGTACAAATGTGTTTTTAATGTTTTGCAAAAACGTCCTCCCCGGACACCAGTCTCTCTTGCTTGTCAACTTTATTTTCTTAACATTATTTGACAATAATTTCCTTACATCATTTGCTAATAATAACCTAAGTACTTCCCCTCAATAAACATTTTCTAAAACTGTTCATGAATTCCCTGCCAGACTCCTAATAAAAGCAACTAGCTACTAACTAATGAGGCAATATGAATTCCATATACAGTATATTACTGTGTGTTGCATTAGAAGTTAAGGAGGGGATAGAAAATGTAGTTTTGCTAGATGTAGCACAGAGTGCCCCATCATTTCACAATATATTTGTAACTTTACAAACTCTCCTGAGTATTTTGTACAAAATACGTAATCCTCTGATTACGTATTTTGTACATAATCAGAGGATATTCCGCCTGCCGCGAAACATTCCTACCGTACATGTATATGGGTATGTCTAACATTTACTTACTGGCAACAGATAATTCCTTTTCAGAAAGTTGTCAAAGTCCTTTGCATTGCTAGTTATCTAGCTATTGCTACTGACGTTACTGTTAACATTAGCTAGCTAGGTAATGATGTTAACTTACCAGCTAAATAACATTTCCAGGTTTCTAGCTTGATCGTTGGGTAGCTAGCTTGTCTTCCCAAAAGTGAGCAAGTTACTTAGTGGGATAATAAGCTACCTGATTGACCGGTCATTCATCCAGGTGTGTGTAATTCTGCCTAGCTATCATGTTTGCATTGTCTTCACAAAAGTGAGCAAGTTACTTATTTTGATAATAAGCTACCTGATTGACCGGTCATTCATCCAGGTGTGTGTGATTATGCCGAGCTATTACGTTTACATTGTCTTCAAAAAAGTGAGCAAGTCACCTTTGTTGTGAAACTTACCTGGCAATAAAACTCTTTCTGATTCTGATGCGTGATGTGGACAACCCAGTCCATCAGTACAGTAAATCTGCTAAACAACTCAGTGGCTGTCCACCTGCACTCAATCTACCTGCACTCACATTGCTGCTACTTTTTATTATGAATCCTGCTGCTAGGCCATTTTACCTTCCACTGTACTGTTATACCTGAAGTATCAAGTGCATGTGAATTTTTTTTAATTTAATTTGGTTTGATATAGTATGTGTTTATTATGCCTCGTTTTCACTGGTGCCAAACACTGGTGTTTTATCCTTAAGTCCAGAAATGTTTCTGTTTCCATTGACACAGGCCCGGCTCTCACTTGGTGCCAAGCCCTGGACTTTAGGACTTAGGGTGGGGTTTGCGGGTTGACACATTACGTGCTGTGAAAACGCGGTATGTTGTGCTATTCGAATAGCGACGTGTATCGTTTGCTTTAGGCTTCTCGTAATGGTTTTCATCCAATCTAACAAACAGATCCCTGATAAAATAAAGAAAATAGTGCAACAGTACAGGGAAGCAAAGACTCAATGGAAAGAGTTGGAACGACCGAAGGTGGTACGATGCCAGACTCAACAGAAAAACTGCTGAGACCGAGACGCAGCCTGCGGTACCTATAACAACACAAAATTACCTCAGAATTCTCCCAAATCCTTCTATTAAATGTAGATAGTTTTAACAAAATAATTATTAAAGTAAATAATGAATACACTGGCTTACAGCTGTAGTGTCACGAGTGTAGGTGGAGAAGGAGCGGGTTGCAAGTGTTTGAGGAAGAAATTAGTTTTATTACTCAGGTTCAAACGCCGTATTATAAACAAACCGAGCATGGCGTTATTGTTTATTTTATTTTACTACCAGAAAAACACAGCCCTTTATTTTTTTGTAACCGGAAAACCAAATTGCGTTGATAGATTACTCCTCCCTCCACACCTGAGCCCCTCCTTAAATCCTTGGTACCAAATGTATAATTGCAGAAATTGTGGTAGTGGTTTTAGCTGTAATGCAGTAGATTTGTGACAACTGTAACATACATTTGAGTTGTCAAATAATAGCCTAAGCGTAAGCTAATTTTGCTAGTGGTCAAATGAGGACATTCAAAATCTTTCCCCCATGATTCTACATTAAATTTCCATTGTTTGGGTGGCGTTCCATTAACCAGTTTACCTCACTATCAGTCTTACATCTACAATTCTGTCTTTGCGTTTGAGATTTGGTTACATTTCTCTCTGCCACATCCAAAAGTTGTTTACTAAAAAATTAGCAGCTTGTCATTTCAACTTATCATAGTGTCTCTAAAGTACTTATTTTACTGTATGTTGTGAAATGGGGGTATTTAGTCTTCACTGTTAAGGCAAACATACAGTAAACAAAGGTTATTCCTTGTCATGCCTCATCTTTGCAGAATCAGATGGTGACAGCGGTCCTAGCAGGGTCAGGCAACTGTTATGGAACTGAGGTGAATTTTGCTAAGTAAATTAAAGCTACTGTCTGTTTTCAGTCATTTCTAAGAATAAAAATTGTGTTTGATTGTAAACTGCAAAAATGCCTTGAAAATAAAGTTATTGTTACTTTATTCACAACAAATCAGGGCAAATGTATTTCTACTAAGATCCTTTATTCACTTTTTCCAAGTACTGTGAGGAAACGGCATCCTGTGGATTTGAGGAACTGGAGTGAACCCAGCCTGAGGGGGGAGTAGGGTAGATTTACTATGATTCACCTGTGTTCACTAACGACTGTCTTGTCTCTACCATACTTAAGCAACCTCAGGCTGGGGTCACTCTTTGGAGCAGCTATGGGGAGAGGACCAACAACGACACAGCCTGGGCGTTTATGCAACCAACTCTTAAGAATTACCTAGTCCTCTCTAGCCTTTTAGTTTGTGTACTTCTAGTTCCAAACATTAAAGGAAGTACGGTAAAGCTTAGTGATCTCTATTGCTTGATGCTATTGCTTCGTTGTGTTTATTCCGGACCAGTATCCATTGGTTTTGTTTCACACCACATTGTACTACTGGTGATCGTTTTGTGCTTATATCCACTGTTAAAAGAAAGGAGAAAAAAGAAACACTCCTCTAAAAGACACCTTGGAAAACCTTGTTTATGCCTCTGGTCTCATAATTTAAACCATCCCATTTAAGATTTTTACTGTGCCTAAAACAAAACTCTTACAGTACTTTGGCTGTAAATTTGGTAGGCTTTGGGCAAATCTGCAAGAACATTTTGATGATTTTCTAGCTGTTCTTCTGTTCTAAATATAACTATTAAGTTTTGTAGAATTGCAGGAAATACATTACGTAGCAAACCTGTTCTAATGGCGTACACCCAGACACCCACCGGGCAGCCCCCCACCCACTTCTAAACCCAACGTTCCATCCTTGAAAATACGGAACGAGTTGGAAACTATTGTATATTTGGTCATTGAAACTCGTGCTAAAACAGACCAAACAGTCCTTCAACCTACCCCTTGACCCCTTCCTTTCTTTTTTAGCATAGCCAGTTAAGCCAGGAAACCTGAGTGGTAATGGCCAAAGATGCATCAACTGATGGCAGATCGTTCCTATCAGAATATCAGATTTCATACCTGTTTATTAAATCATCAGGTTACTCACTCAGTCTGATATGCAGATGGATGTAATAGCATGTGGGTGCAAATCCAGCCACCACACCTGCCTCCACATGGTTGGTTTGCTTTTATGGGGGGATCGGTACTGTGTATCTTGCTCATCACCTATGGGGATTGCTATAAATAATATTATGGTTATGTTATTGTTGGTAGTATCGTATACACAATGTGATGGTAGTGAGTTACCCCAGAAGAGCAGAACCTAATGCCAAGACATTGTACGTACATTGCTATGCAGGTATAATTGCAAGTATAATTCTGTATCAATCAGGCCAAAATAATCTCCATTATTCCTCCTGTACATTTCATCGCTGTTATTACTCAATTAATCTTCCTTGTTTATAAAATTGTCTAACGAGAATGCATTGCTGTGTCATAAAAAATTCGCTATTCCTTCAGAAAACAAGATGATAATGTATAAACTGTAACTGTGAAACAGTAAGACCTTCCTTTTCCCCACAGCCTCTAGCCAGACTGTTAGTGTTGCTCCACAAGAACCGATCCTGTCCAGTTATTTCTAATGTTATCATATTAAGATCTTTGCCCCTCTATACATGGGAATATTATTATGAATACAGCCCTATTCTACTGTACATTCTGTCATCGATGACCAAATGTGGTACCCCTACCATGTCAAGCCACTACCATATAATACCAAGAAGAGCCATTCTGGAGCCCTTCTCCAATCGAATGTCCTCGTTCCGACATGGGCGCTTTTTGGGATGGAAGAGGGGTCAAGGGGCCTTGGCCAGTAGGAATGCATCTGGGGAACAGTTGATAAGGAGCTTTGGTAGAGCCTCTTTCACTTATCTCAACATCGCTGGGACCAGCTGACATGTTAATATTGTAACATTGGATTCTTGTATGGAGTATTTATACTCACCACTGCCAATTTAACATGGGATTCTATTATGGAGTATTTATAAATCATCAATGTCATTGTAGATTTATTCCTTGTCTAATCGGTAACCTGAATACGTTATCGTCTCCTCAACCATGTTCCTGAAATGTGTTTGAGTGAGTGAGTCCGTCTTTTCATACGAGAAGATACGCTAAATAATACCTCTAATTTAAGCCTTTCCTAGCCAACTGAACTGTAGCACTGTTAAATCCAACAACACCATTATCATTAATAATGATAGAGTTTGTCACAATTTGTCAGCATGGACAGTTTTACAATTGAAGTGAATGCAACTGTGCTGTCCATAAAACCTGGTTTCTGCTTAGCTGCCAAATGAATCAGTCGCTTTCTAAAAACAACTTAAAAACTGTAAAGCCATGGAATAGGCCACTTACTTTCTTTGGAGAACTGTGTCTACGATTGTGTACACTGTGACATATTAACTGGAAACCTCCTTCTTGCCAGAAGCAGCACTATTATAATCTTTCATATACTTAGCTATGGATGGGAGCAACAATCATTTGAATAACAATAAGTTATGCCGTTTATAACTCAGAGATGGGAGGATCAAATATGGGAGGCTTTCTCATCCAATCTAATGTGTTGCGTCAGGGAAAAAAGAAGCCCCATCACGATTGGCTGACTACAGCAAAGCCCCAGCAAAAACTGTTGATGGTTTCACATTAACGGCAAGCCGTGCAGTCAGAACTCATTATTCAGGGCGAAAACAATCTGCATCACACGCCAAATGATTGGCCAGCTGCAATGTGCTGTGGAAGTGCATATTACTGACTGGTAGAACGGCCTAAAATAATGGTGGCTATTTAAATGAATCCCGGATCGGAGAACAGAGCTCCTTGTTTATCAGGATCACTAAGAGGCCAAGAGTTTGGCTGACTATGTGACAAGGAAGGACTCCTCGATCATTCATGCCGTGTGGGGAGGAAAAACTTTTGGCCCAGGTGAATGCCAGAGCAAGACACCACACCTTTCTAGCACACACCATCATCAAACCGCCAGCTTTGGGTGAAAAGAGAGAAATGAACCTGAGATCCTGTTTTCATAATAGTCTAAAAACGGTTATGGTGGTTTTGTTTCCGACTGAGGGAGCAGCAGAGAACCTTCGAATCAAAAGGCTCATTAATGCCCCAGTGTCCTCGAGCAGCACAAAAAACAATATTGCAAATCTCCTCGGCGGCAGTATGAAAGGAGAATTGATTCCAGGTTTTGGCAGAGCAGATGGAACGAGCCTCTCATTCAGAAATCCACAAGGTGGAGGGATTCTGATCGCCTACACGTGCATGGATGAAGATGTGTCGCTTTTCTCCTCCCGCGCCCATCTCCACAACGAGGTCGGCTGGGCCCGGGGTCGAAGGTAAACACGGGCGTGTGAATCCCAGATCGCCAGTGTTTGCCCTTGCCCTCCATCGTTATAACAAACCCTGACACTGACACGAGCGTGTGCATGTGCGTATTCTGGGATGTAGGTGGCCCACGGCTCACCTGCCTCGTGTTGTTCACAAAGAAGTCAGTCTAATTGCCATGCCGAGGCATTTTTCCCCCTCCTCCTGTGCCGGCTCTGCACCACGCAGTCAGTCTGCCCTACAGGCTAGCCAAATACACGTCCGAATAGACAGTCTCCCATTGGCTTATGGATTTGGAGCCTTTTGTCATGATTGGATACCGACAAATTCAGCTTCTCCCCCGGCATTCCGCTCTCTGTAAAGGTCTGTCCTTGCATATCAAACAGGCCGGAGCAGTGAAGCAATCACACAGAGGAAACATGTCCGCCGAGACCACAGTGCACGTTTACAGCCCGATCCAGAATCGGCAGCGTGGCTGGAAGCGAGGACAGTACACAGGCTAAAGGGGGAAATAAGGTTCGGTCACTGATGAAGATGAACAGTCAGGATGCTGTAAATGAATGGGTCAGCCTTGGAACCCAGAGATGCGCCTGGCCTGGTGGAGGCAGGCAGGCTAGTCTGGACCAGGGAAGAGCTGGAGCTGTCTGTGGTGCTGGAGCATGAAAAACATCGAGCAACCGTGTCTCTGATCTGTGGCTCATGGTGCCTCTGTGATGCAACAGTCAGCATAGCAAGAGAGCATGCTGTCTCTTCTTTAAGGAGACCCAATACCAGTTAATAGATTATAATGTACTTTGGAAATGATTTCCCATAGTTTCACCATTGCCCGGTGCCTCTTCCCTACCAAAAGGTTATCGTGAAGATAATCTAATATTATTCAGATCTATATCCATATCTCGGTGCTAATCCTCTTCATATCCAAGAGCTAAACCAGACAGAAAAAAAGTGATGCATCTTCATTTCCTGTAGAATTATGATTCAAGTTCTCCCTACGTTACAGACTATAGTGAGCTATCCTTAACCATGTCAAAAGCATTTAATTGAATCACTTGTATCTTAACAAACCATAACTGCATACCAATCTCAAGGGACAACTGTACTGGTCTGTGACACTATGTAGACTAATCATCTCCAACCAAGCCCCAAAGTGCTGAATGAGAATGTCCAACATTACTATTCTTGGAGATTTATAGTGGGCTTTGCAGGAAATGTGATTTTGTTCTCTCTTTTGTAATAGACAGAACTATTTGGGGACATGGTCTCTTGTAAATGTATCCTGTTGTTTGTTGAGCCTGGTATAGATTTCAGTGTGTCACACTCATTTGAGGAGATTCCATAGAACTGTATCACGCTGGCCATATTTTTTCGAGATGCATGCAGTGGGTCACTTCAAAGATGAATACTGTGTCATGATAAAACAGTGTGCTGCACAGCTATAGGAAAGCTAAGGACATAAAGCTAAAGCTACAAACAATGACACCATTTCTAAAATTAATGCTTTGTTTTTCTGCAGTGCATCTTTTTATTATTATATTGGAACACTATTAAAGATCATGTTTGGCTTGAGTTTACTCAACAACTTGTTGAGATCACTACATCTCGTGTTTCATTGTGTACATCAAGTTGTGTATATGTTCATTTCAGTGGTCCGAACCTGCTTTAATGGCACTGCAAGAGTCAGTCATATCAGCTTATAACAGGTTACAAGATAATACATGGTGCTATAGGCAACGCATGACAAGAAGAGTTCCAGCTTTGCCGTGAGGAGATGATGCAACAGGTTCAGTTAACCACAGCCAGACAGCCGGGCAAATCATACTGCAACCGAGATAGTAGCGAAATGAGAGTGATGTCACGAGTCCGTAAATAAGGGTCCATTTCTCGGGCACTGCAGAGAATACTGCGGGTGTGGTGACTGCATTAGTAAAGCGCGCGCGGTCTCCGGCGCAAACCCTCGAATAAAATAATCTGCTCTCGTTTGAGAGACCAAACCGCAGCAACTACCCACCCACCACAACCAGCAGTTCCATTTGACGTGCTCTGAAGTTCAAATCATTAATCAGTTGTCAGGTCTATTCACTAAATTGCTTCGCGATCTCACTTTGCTTGTGCGCTGACAAGACAACCACCACATACCCAATAACCGTGCGCCGTCAAGCGCAGCGAAAAGCGTGTCATCTAGGTTGTATATTAAAACACATTCATTGCCACAGGCCCATGCAATGACAAACTGACATCTGCGCTCTATCTGACAACAGCTTGGTATTCCATGCACGCCGCCCCTTGCTCTCACTATGCCGCTTTTCCTGGCTCTCTCACCGCTAACTCTCATTCTTGCTTTTCAAACCGACTTATTTCTTTACGTGGCCGAGAATAAAATTAAATCGCCTCATATAATATGCAGATACATTCTAAAATGGAAAACACAGACATTCCACAGAACATCACTTCCATGCACTGTAAGGACTAACCTCCCAATCTAGCGAATCCCACTCTTCGGTAAACATCCGGAGGATTTCTGTCCGTCCAAACGCGGACTAGGCGAAGAGGCACTACGGAACGACTGGGCGATGCGATGCCATTGCGCTGTCGGTATTATCCACATGAAATCAATTTTAATAGGGGACGTCGACAAGAGAAGGTATTCTAAAATACACACCGCGACGACACCACGACCAACTTGAGCAAGATAGATTCAATAATGCCGTGCAACAATCGAACATTTCGATGGAAGAAGGTTGCAACCAATTAGTACACCACTTGCGTTCGCAGGCGAATACTGAAAAGGCGCTCGTTCTATTGAGCATGGTTTCGATTTGAGCTGCCGTACTCCCTTTAGCAGAGGTGGCAGACAAGCCAACCAACTTCGTATTTCCAAAATGTAGAACAAACGAGTAATACAATCCTCAGCTATAGTTCCATTGCGCACATCTCCATTACATTTTTCCTCCCAGGGGCAGGCTACAATAATAATGCACGATTTCGAAAGGTCCCTTATAGCACGAAGTGACTGGGCACGTGACTACTCCTTTGTGCAAAATGATGAATTTGATTCATTACAAGCAACAAGCCGCGAGAAAGCCGGGGACAATGTGTCCAGCGAGAGGAGACTGGAATAAGGAGACTTCTGTACTCACCATCAGCACCGCAAAGTTATTGTGATGAGTGCAATGAATGGTGGTCGTGTTGCCCGCGGAGCCTGTTATGTGGCACCCCTCTGCCCGCCAGCCACCGTGCCCATCTAGCAGGTCAAAATCCCAATAGGCTGCGGTGGGGTCTACACCCAGCGCAAAGTGCCTGAGAGCGATGGTTACCGAGTGTACGGCGCTCCCGAAGCTGCACCCATCTGCAAGAAAGCAACACATTACATATGGGAAACCAAGTGGAAAGTCTTTAAGTGCTAATACATCCAAGACGCATGGACATAAACATACACAGCCAAAACACACCACACAGTCATGTTAACTGTTGTCAAACAGCAGTCAATTATTATTAATATTTTCTTTCGTTTACATATTTATGTTACAAGTTAAAAATGGTCACAGAAACCATCATGAGAATGTAACGGAAAAAAAGGTCTAGACTGACAAGAAAATAACACGCATATAAAAACATTTCAACTATGATGTGACTTAACCTATGTGTAAGGGCTATAAGTGTATAGCAGTGTTTGTATTAAGTATGCAATATGGATCAAATCTCTATAAGCTGCGCACTTTTTCCCCATTTTGTATTCATGTACGTGTCCTTCTATTTGTCGACAGCCGATCATAATTGTAGACTGCGTTGACATCAGAGTCATGATGATAAAATGCATGCATTTCCCCTTACCTAATTTGGTGAAAGCAACTGGTGTCGAAACGCTCCTACGTTTTCCATCATCTGCAAGATTTGACGAATTCCCTGTGCAAGGAAAGAGTTTCCCATTTCGAAAGACAATAAACTGCAGCTTGCAAGTCGAGTTATCAACAGATTGCAACGCAGAAGGGTTAGGCGTACCAGCCAGCGGCAAATGGATTGAGGCGACTGCCACGGAGTTCTGCGGATGGAATAAAAAAGGACAAAATGTAAATTCAATAATTCCATTCGCTAGAGATGGGCTAAAAAGAATTATCACTCCAGCATAGTAAGATTGACAAATGCCTTCTCCATGATTGGAAGCGATCAAAGAGCACTAGTAACCATGGGAATGGGTTTGACTCGGTGCAGGCTACATCTAAAGCGCTCTCATGCGCCTATTTGGTCAGGCTCCCTGCCGCAGAGGTGGAAATGGATCTCACCATCTCAGCTGGAGGGCACATCAACACTGCAGCGTTGATTTAAAGAGACAATCAGCCTCACTTTATCTCCCCTTATAGCTATTAAACACAATGGAAACCACTAAAATGACATGTGTTGAGTTGTGGGTGGGGCAGACAGTTCCTGAAAGAGTAGTCATTGTTGGGTGAAGTCAGGGTGGATTGAGTGCACTTAGGGGGACCCGTCCCAGAGCAAGCACTCTTTCAACATATCCAAGTTCAAGTCTAATCATATAAAAGGTACCCAATGTGCAACAGTCAACAGCTGAAGAGAATGTGAGAATGAAGCACAGACTTAAGCACTCTGATTCATGTTTAGCTGATACATATCCAATAAATATTTTTACATTATTATGGCAACATAGTAGCACATTTTTGCATGGCAAAGTGATTCTACTCCAGTACGACAAGATCTACCTAGTCATGTTAGAGAGAATGATCAACAGAAAAACCCGGTTGGGTGAAACCATGATTCAGCAACATAATAAAAAGCTTTAAAACGTCCATGCAGGAGTAGCGTGGGGCCAGTAATAGATGTGAAGTCAAAGAGGCCTGACATTAGCCATTAGCCCAGGCAAGTGAAAGACTGGAGTTCTCTGTGTTGCTGAAACACGGAGACCAATGAACCTTTTCCTAATTTTCTGTGTCCACACCGATGCCGGGATTCATTGCTATCGTGCAACACTCCAGCTCAGCCAGTAAAGCATAGCTTTGAAACTGGGTTCATTTCCTGGGACCACCCATACATCAAATGTTCGTGCAAGTTTTACTCTGGGTCGCTTCAGTAAGAAGTGGCTACCAAGTGGCATAATATTGACATTGTGAGTAATAGATACAATATATTTATGTATCATCCAGTTCTCTTGCAAGGAATGGTTCTCCTTAGCCAGTGTGGCAACTAGTCAGTGTGGTACCCAATCTGTTAAAGTGACGTGGCCCGGCAGAATACTCAAGTTCCTTCTCTTCACTTTATAACCGACGTGTGCTCTTTTATGGCCCAGGTTTGTTAGCTATTCGTTTCTGCATTGACTCACACTTAAAAGGCTATTGATTCTGATCCTGCTGAGAGAGACGAATATCTACCTTGACGTCTATGTTGCATGGTTTCCCTCCACAAAGGCTTAAGCAGGCATGTCTAGTTCTCTGAAGCTCTGGGACAGAGGCATCTCCAGTCGACGTCAGAGTCGATTTGATCGCTGACGTTGTTAGGTACACATGAAGCATACAGTGGGATCTCAAAGGCATGGCTCAGGGATCTGGACTCAACTGATCTGAGATCAGCATTCCCAATTGGAGTTGTTTTGCACTGGGCCCGGCATCTCAAACGATGATGTCAGCTGAAAGATTGTTTCAAATACTATAACACTGCAATGAAATGGTACCTGACATGCCCGTTCTCTGCATCTTCCATCCTACCAGTATGTACAAAGGGAGATACAGCTGAGAAAGTGTGTGGTCTGCTGCATGCACACAGCCTTTCTTTAACCAATACTGAAAGTCCTTCCAGAATGGCTCATGAACTAAACTTGGCTACAATCGCCATGAGTAACTTCCTGGGGACTTTACACTTTAGAGTTGATACAACTGGGCCCAGTGCCAACACATGACCTTACCCTTTGACCAGGGCTACCCAACCCTGTTCCTAGAGATCTACTGTTCTGTAGGATTTCTCTTCAATCCCAATAGTGAATAACCCAATTAAGCTTTTCATCCAGCTATTTATTAGAATCAGGTGTGCTTAATTAGAGCTGGAGAAAAAACCTTCAGGACAGTAGATCTCCAGGTACAGGGTTGGGCAGTCCTGTTTCGACACTCCCTTTTCTGGAATATGGTATGCAATAGCCTTACAAAATGACAACCACAACATCACTCCAAGCTCACATCTATATATACACTTGTGTTTGTGTGTGTATGTACTGTATGTATATATATATGACTCTAATCCAGACTACTGCTCAGACAGCACAGCGCATGCTCCTTTTGCTTTGTTATTTTCTGTTCTTACATTGAGGTCTTTCCGGCAAACGCCAGCAGTCCCTTTCAATTCCCTCAAGGTTGACTGTTGCGGGCTGCCTACAAGGATACGGTTGTATGTGCATATGCAGACCATGCCAACGCTGGCCTACACGCTCACACAGACGCGCAGCTTGATCCAAGGCCGTGGTATCGGCTGGGCGGATGGTCGAACCGTCTGAGCCCACAGTGGACAAGGGGGCACCAGGTCAATATGATGATCTGACCGTGCTCAAACCTAATGCTGCCACCGCCCTCAGGTCCACGGAAGGGATGTCAGCCGTCTCTGCTACCCTCCAGAGAGGCCGAACAAACGATTACAGCCGTAAAATGTATTTACAAGGAGGTGAGAGAAAACATGACTCGGTCGTATTGATGTCAACGGGAAAGCAACAGGAGATAGGTGTCGGGCTGTCTGTATGAGCTCTACCATGTAATGGGATCACTCAAATTCATGTAAAGCTAAAGTGCCATGAAAATAAATACGGATTCACAGCGCAGTTCTGCAACTTGACATGATCAGGTGTCTCTATGCATAAGCCCAGCTTGCCACCGCCACCATCAGACGACTAACTAGGGGAGCGGCGATTTATATTACACAGCCAGTTGGTACTCATCTCCCGCAATGTCAATCTTAGGAGAAGATGTCCTCTTCTCAGTGGCTACCAAAGGCAGATCGACAAACAACCAGATAGTTCAAACGAGCAGTGACTCATCCACATTTTAGCCAGAGCCAATTGTAAGTGAGATAATATGCATCATTGTGTATATTCACTGGTGTATTCATTGGTGAGGGTGTGTGCATGTGTTTCTGAAAGACTACTGGCACACAATATGGTTACTGATAAGATCATTTGCTTACATGCAGCCTAATAAGAACACAAGCTTTCTGTCTTAGGAGCGCTTTCTAGCAAGTGTTAAGACTGTAGGGGGATTGGGTATGTCTCTAGATCAAAAACGTCATAATTCTTTTTAAATGATTAGCATGTTTGAAGCTTAAATGTCTCTTTAGTATTACAGTTGTGTTCAGTGTTGTGCTGCGAGGAAATTAAACAGGCTACAAGGTTGCTATGACAACCAGACACGAGAGCAGACTGAAGCTAGGCAGGAAATACAACAGGCTCTGTGGAAACAGCACCATGGCCAAAGACGGATTTATTGTGAAGATACGCAAGAACTGCTTCTCTCATAGAATTCCCAGATCACACTTGTAAGCAATGTCATGGCGACTTTAGTTAGCTCATCCCATGCGCAGAAACACAGAAGTGTTGTAACAGTAGTGTCAAGCCAACCTGCGCAAGTGCACATCATCAAATAAATGTCAGTCCTTTCAAGTTTTTGGGGGGTCACAAATATGTTGGTATCCATTTGTCATTTACACGTGGTTGTAGTAACGACAGTTTCAGCTTCTTAAGACATCGGCTTGAAACTGTTTTTGCGCATTTAGACTTCAAGAAAGTAAAACAACTAAGGACACGCTGTTCACTTCTCACATTGACTCCCAAACCTGTCTGGTCTGTTGAGTCTGCCTACCAGTGTTCCAGGAATTCTTATAACATGTTGTCTCTGGGTTTGCATACTCTTTGGTGTGGCTGCTTGGTCTTTACACGATCTTACCCAACTGAGAACAATCTTTCATAATTTTTCTGTTTTTGGAAAAAGTGCACTATGAAACAACTTTTCCACACATTTAGATATTAAGTAAATATTTTGTGTAGTTAATCAAAAATGTTTTTATTAAATATTAAGAGGTTACTGTGCCTGTATTGAGATAACAATTCTTAGTAAACATTTAATTTGTTGTATTCACCCAAAGACAAACTGTTAAAAATTAAGATGAGTGTTGCATCTGGAATGAAATCATTTTTCCTAGTCAATGAAACAGCTGGTGTGATGGGGCTCGTTGCTTCACTAGCGTTTCTCTTACAGACTGCAGTGTGGTTCTGTGAAACTGCAGATCTCAACAGAACAGACACATGCTTCTCTAATACGGCAAGGGAAAAGAGTCCGCACTAAAGGCTGTGAAGCATATTCATTTTAAAGTGAAGGGAGCGAATGCCGTATTGAGTGTCTGAGAGCATAACAGAGGCTGTCGCCTAAGAGAGAAATAACAGACGTCATTTGTTCAACCAGTCATTAATCTGATTCACTAAATCATGCACCTGTTCAATCAATGATTCATTTGATTCACTAAACCACCAACCTATTCTTTAATTTGTTCAACTCACTAAATCACCAATCTGTTCAATCAGTCATTTGTTTGATTCGTTACACAGCTAAAACTGTTCATTTGGTTCACAATAGAGCTGAAATAGTTGAGTCAAGTAATCCATTTTCCTCAGAAACATTTTTTCAGTGGGGTACGAATTTCTCACACTCTTCATAAAGATGAGCAAAAAGGATGGTCCAAAATTAATAATTCTAATACTGTGCGAAATGTAACAGTCAAAATACAGTTCAACAATTGAGAAAATTACAGACGCAATTCATATCACAATATAATTTCTGACTTGATGCTATAACCATCAACAGAAAAACTGTTAATAACATTAATGTGCAACACATTTTACATATTAACCTTAAGCTAAGTAGTAGTTTGACAGTTGTTCTTATTTTGCAAATGCTGGGTAGATTTAGGGTGTCTTTTAGCAAGACAACAACCCACCAAACTCCACAAACTAAGGGTTAACTGGCCACAAAATCAACATTTTGGCCATTTCAGACTCCAAATCACAGACAACATCATATTGATCCTACATTAGATTTTTTAAATGAGCAAGGGACACTCCAGACCAAACTTAAGTTTGGTCTGGAGTTTGTTCCATAGATAAGCAAAGTTTCTGAAAGCAGTGGTACCCAACTCTGTGGAGACCGTTGGAGTCTCTAATGTAATCCACGTCTGTGATCTGGTTTTGAAATTTGTTAGTCTAGTGGAAATTAAAGATGATACATATGGAGTTAATTTTAAAAGAAGTGCTTTGTAAATAAACAAGAGAGCATGTTGCTCACACCTCACAGAAAGAGAAGAAAAATATGTACCTAAACAACCGTAGTAGTACAAAATAATATAATCTCCCAATTTCTTTAGCTCAGTATTTGAATCATGTGTGCACGTTTGTCAAGGATGTCAGTAAAAATATCATACCCCTCTGTATTTAAATGATAACCATGACGCCCAGATCCAGCCCTGGGTGTGAACACAGCTTGTGGTTGACATGAGGAGGTTACACCATACTGTTCATAACCTGTATGGAATTGTTTAAACGTTTCTGAAATACTAGCTCCCTTCCTCCCACAGATTCCAAGTCTGATTCAGTGGCGAGGCTTGTGAAGCAATGGATGAGAGCTCACTTTGCCGTAATAACAGTTGGTTATCAGTCTGATAAAGTGGGTGCACTAACGCCACACTAGCCAAAGTGAAATAAAGCCATAACTTTGGATACGGCTTCAACAGTGTGCATCTGTTAGGCCAACTCCTGAGAAAATCAAATCATATTCAGTCACTCCACATTCAGTCAGTTCAGTACAATCTATCTATTCCATTAGTTTACGATTGGGTTTAACCTTCAGCATTTGAGTGTGGAGGCTGTAGGGCAAATGAAAAGACAAGGGAGATAGCAGTAAAGCAAAGCACATAGGATATGGTCCTGATTCAGTTATGGACCATGTAGACGAGCATTTAGACAGCTATGTCTCAGACATAAAGACAGTCTTGGCTGCGGGGCAAAAAAGAAAAGAGGGTACTCCGTAACTGTCACTATCACCAAACTGTGCATTTTAAACAGCATCTGTCTGGAGTTATTTTTATTTATGTATTATATATTTTTTCATCTTTATTTTACCAGGTACGTATGCTGACAACACAATCTAATTTACAGCAACAACATGGTGGCCAATAGGGCTACCAGTGTGGCTCAGGGACAGAATGGCAGGGTCTTCAGCAATAGGCCACCCTGCCACCCGGAGATAAAACTAAATCAAAATTCTTCCCATATAGTAGAGCTGGGCATTGCCAGAGATGGTAGAATATAATAATGATACTAATGATACTATGATAATAATGATACTAATCATTATTATATTCTATAATTAATATAATAATTATATTGTTAATTTTCTATTTTAATTACTTTGGTAACCAATTTATAATAGTAATAAGGCACCCTAGGGGTTTTTACACACGGCCAATGTACCACACTTATCTAGGCCCTTCGAATTGTGTTGTGCGTAGAAAGAGCCCTTATCTGTGATGTATTGGCCATTCACCAAACGCCCTTGTGTCTCCCGGCTTAACAGTACTATTGTGTTCTGAACATATGGCTCAATACATGTCCACTGCAGTGGGACAAGAGAAATCCAAGAAATAAACAAGCTTTGACCAGTCAGGAAAAAAACTAAACAATTTAAAAAGACATTGTAGAACAAGCTATAGAAAAATGAATACCAGAGTTTGGGCTCCAGTCCAGAACAAGGCAGCATTGCTTAAATTTTTTGAATACTTGAGTCATATAATCAATGTTGCATTTAAAATATTATATACTCCATTCAGTATTATTATTATACTGTATATACTCTACTGTCCTACCACCCCTCCCCCACCTCAAAAAATAGCACAAGAAAGCAAATTGTACAACATTATTCAACTGGATATTAATTTGATGATATGGAAAACAACATTGTCTTTGTGATCGTTCAGATTGTACTTGTAGATTCGGCACGGAGGTGGACTAAGGGTGTGACACGCGGAGTACTCTACAGATCGACTCATTCAATTACTTTTTCAGCTCCTGTTTGAGTCTCTGTGTGGTCTTTATGACAATGCCCTCACTTATGGGCTGTCCACTGATTAAAACTGAAGTGTCTCAGCGACCGAAAAGGCTATAATTTCTGCGAGGTAAGCGTTTGAGGTTATTGTACAAATGCGAAACAGAGAAACTTGCGATGGCCTGAAAGTGACAAATCGATCGTTTTGTAATTATCAGCCATGTGCATCCATCATAGATTGGGACTTCCTCAAAGGTACAAAGTTCATCTCAAGAGGTTTGTGGAGGACACACCCAGGCAATTCTCTATGTGTCCAGCTCATCCATCTTTCTCATGATCTATGGGCCGTATTAGTTTATAGTAAATACCTTGGGAGATATGGGGGCACCACAATGTAGCAGCGGAGAGCTATGGACACAGGGCTTTAAGTGTCTCCATGGTAACCTGTTAAGGAAATGGTGTGACTTCAACAATATCAGTGTGGGGCACTGAGCAATGGAGCATGAGTTAAGGGAGAGACTCATGACAGATAAAAATAAATGCCATTACTTAAAAGTGTAGAAAATTGAATATTGATGTCGGTGACTGGGAGGAGGGGCCTAGCTATTAATGAGCTAAATTAGACTATTTTAACAGCATGCTGGGTGACAAAGGACATCATTGAGGGCTGGTGGGACAGGAAGCAGCAGTGAAAGTCAATGTCTGTAATCATCTGAACTATAAACAGGGAAACGTAGTGGTCTCTGCCTTTTGGTCAGGCTTGCTCAGGAACAAACTAAAATTTGTTCTAAAATTTGTTTAATTTTTTGGGTGGAAGGGTTTACATATTTCCAAAACATCCTTGTTATTTCAACAAGTAGATTCAACAAGTAGGACTCATGAAATTCATTTTAACATACTGTAGTTGCTGGTAATGTAATTCAGTACAATTACCGGGTTTGTTATCACAATCAGATTACATGTTAACATGCAGGCATAATCAGTTCCTTTATACCGTCCGTGGTTTATGAGGTCGGCCCTGTGCCAAAACTTCTGAGTCCTTACAGGGAAAGGGGCGGCATTCGTAAATCCCTCACCTTGCACATACATACCTAGAACATGGGCGAATAAATGACAGTCAGAGGGATAGTGCTGTCTGCGTAGTGAAGACAAATAATAATGATTCCCAAGAACAAAGCCTACAAGATGAATTGTCTCCCATCTAAATTGCACAACGTGGGTTCTGGGATTCCGTCACAGTGTTTGATGATGCCAGACTCCAGCTGAACCCTGGATGACAGCAGTCGGCAGAGAGGGCCCTGAACATGGACGGACGGACGGACGGACGGACGGACGGACGGACGGACGGACACACACACACACACACACACACACACACACACACACACACACACACACACACACACA